>JAJOZX010001852.1:245000-340000 GCA_023014485.1 Bathynomus jamesi
ACCGGGTCTCGAACCCGGGGCCGATGGATTCGTAGTCAGCGACGCTAACCACTACACCACCGAGGCGCTTTCAGTCCACTATTGTTTTCAATACACAAATTCAGTCGTGATACCCAGTCAGCAAGCACACGGTGAATGATGTCAGGAGTAATGGTGTTACATTCCCCAATAATGCGCTGCCGCAAATGATCAACACTCCTAATTTTCTCTGCGTATGCCAGCGCTTTCAAGTGGCCCCAGAGATAAAAATCTAGTGGCATGAGATCCGGCCTTGTAGCTTGCCATTCCACAGGCCCTCGACGTCCTATCCAATGACCAGAGAATTGTTGGTACAGGTATTCCCTTACTTGGATGGTGTAATGTGCAGGAGCGCCGAAGAGACTTATTGGGACTTCTGTTAAAATGAGCCAGGATAGCAGTCGCTGTATCATCGTCAGTGGACCTCCTTGAAAGTCCACTGCGTGGTTTATCTTCTATGGATCCTGTTTCTTTAAACTTTGCAACAAGTCTTACAACGAAAAGAAGTGGGTTTTTTTTGTGTGTATATATATTATATATATATTTATATATATATATATATATATATATATATATGATGAATAAAACCACGAAGGAAAGGAAACACAGAATGGTGCTCAAGCGCTTTCGTCTAATGATATCCTCAGGAACACTGAAGTACATAGAAGGTTACAGCCTATATATAGGTTACAAAAAAAAAATAAAAAAAAATAAATAAACAAAAAAAAAATATATATATATATATATGCTTCAGTTTTATTTCACTCTGGCAACATTGTTAATAGAAATATTCTTGAGTCTGCCATTATCCAACTTTCAAATAACTTCAACATAAGCAAAGGTCTTTTTCAACTCGATCCTGTTGTTTTGAATTCCTTCAGAAAAGATTTAGATAAGAAGGGTAGAACGCTAAATCTTTGGTAAACTTGTATGCCACTCTAATAACTTTTATTTTTCAATTTATTTTTATATACAAGATGAGTAGAGTGATAAAACCCGGGCAGATTTCCAGTATAAATTTTTTTTTTTTTTTTTATAACATTGGTTTGAAACAATTAATTTAATCTTGTGCTAAAAATCGGTAGTTTGATCTTGTGCTAAAGGTCGATAGTGTTTCCTTACAAAGTTGTATGCCCATCCCACAATCTTTTAATTTTTAATATTTTTTTTTTTTAATTTCATTTCTCCGTTTATTGTATATGTATATATATATATATTTTTTTTTTTAACCTATATATAGGCTGTAACCTTCTATGTACTTCAGTGTTCCTGAGGATGTCATTAGACGAAAGCGCTTGAGCACGATTCTGTGTTTCCTTTCCTTCGTGGTTTTATTCATCATAAATATTTTTCACGTGTTACTTTTGTGAAATAATTTTCATATATATATATATATATTATATATATAATATATATATATATATATATATATATGCGGAAAGTTCAGATTAGAAGATCGTTTATGACATGTAATTAAATTTTTGTTGTGGAAAGATAAGAAAAGCTTTGGTCAGCATGAGCTTAATTGGGGCAGTGAGAGAGAGAGAGAGAGAGAGAGAGAGAGAGAGAGAGAGAGAGAGAGAGAGAGAGAGAGAGAGAGAGAGAGAGAGGTTCAGAATGGAAATCCGTTTATACCCCAGCATTTAAGTTTTTTTGTAGAAAAACAGCGATTAGTGGAGATAGTCACTAAACGATGGGTCATTTGCTGAAGAAGATTTAATCTTTATGGTCTCGAGATAATCTCCTGCGAAAAGATTATTTATTGGATTTTTAATTCGAAATTATCTATCACTTCCGAGAAACTCGAAATTTTCCGAACGACGATTAATATAAATATTCATATATTCTTTTCCATAAATGTTTATGTCTTTCTATTGTTTAGCTTTTAGTTAAGCGAGCATTTCAAAATTTTTAGGCAATAAAAAATGTACATTTATATATATATATATATATATATATATATATATATATATATATATATTATATATATATATGGGAATGAACTCAGAATGGTCCCCTGAGGTTTTTTATGATACACACAAACCGTGCATGGAACAAGGAACTCTTCTGGGATAATTAAATCCACTATAGTCCGAATAAGTAAATAAATGACAAATACCATGGTTTTTCTTTTTCATGATGCTAGCCCGACGTGGGCAACGGGTCACTCGCAAAGAGGCCCCATAAATACAGCTTCCTCACCAGCTATCTGCAAAGCAGACAATATCCAGCTTTGGGACATAGATCTAGGGTTTAAAGCAGCCTAGCCCTGCTATATTTAGAACCTCGATATAAGCAAAAGACTCGCTGCCTTCACGTCAGATTGAATACATCAAAGAAAAAGGGATAACTATTATATTTTCAGCCAAAAACCAAAACTTAAACTTCAACTGGCAGAATTGAGCGTCCACTTTTCAAGGCACATAACATGTCCGTTTCAAGATGGGATGAACTCAGAATGGTCCCCTGAGGTTTCTTATGATACACATAGACCGTGCATGGACCCGTTGCCCACGTCGGGCTAGCATCATGAAAAAGAATAACTATGGTATTTGTCATTTACCATTATTATTCGGACTATAGTGGATTTAATTATCCCAGAAGAGTTCCTTGTTCCATGCACGGTCTGTGTGTATCATATATATATATATATATATATATATATATATATATATATATATATATAATATATATATATATATATATAGCAGCAAAATTTTATATTTTTTATAGGTGTGCTCATTCTTGTGGTTCATTTTTTCTTCTTTCAGGAACTCCGTGTGATGTTTTGTATGGCTTAAAGTCAAAAAATATTTGTTAAAGGCACTAATTTATACTGGATCAAATTCGGGCTGATTATCGGATTGCTGCTGTTTATTTTTTAAGGACAAATCCGTGTGATGTTTCGTATGGATAGACATCGTACATTCCTCTGCTTGTACAGTATAGGAATGTATATTTATTTTCAATATATTTTGTGAAATTGGACTCAATAATTTGTCTAAATAAAGAGTGATGTGGTGGTGTGTTATTTCATTCTTTCGGTTCTATATAAAAACGTTATTATTATTATTATTTAATTATACCAAATGGCTAGTTAAGCATTCTAAGTCAGTTGGCGGGTTAATCCAGGGCGTGTCAGATACCCCCCTTCATGGAGAGACGCGAAACGACTTGATTTTCGAGCTTGTATTCAAGAGAGAGAGAGAGAGAGAGAGAGAGAGAGAGAGAGAGAGAGAGAGATTGAAACATAATTTAGCCTAATTGCGCATGAATTGACCGACGAACCTAAGGTGTTGTGAAGATTTATGGCATGTATCAGATGTCGCCATTCGTGGAGAGGCGTGAAACGTTTTGTTATTCTGGTCTTGTATTCGAGAGAGAGAGAGAAAGAGAGAAAGAGAGAGTTGAGGCTGGAATGTGAGGTATAATTTAAACGCGTATCTTTTCTCGAATCTTGGAAATCAGAGATTTGCTAATAAAACCAGGATTTATCTTGGAACAAAATCTATAACAATTTTCTAAAAGTACAATCCAAGCTTCGTATCCAAAACTTTAAAACCTGTTAAGAAAGGTGGGTCCCTTCATTTGCCTGACCCATCATAGCATAACAATCATTCCTTCCTTATTTACCATTTTTCTCTGCGTTTTTTATATTTTAAAATATTAAAGCGCTCAAACGTTCAATGGTGCTGGATCCTCTCAAATGCGGTGCTAGCTTGTTCGTAGGAAAGGAATGAGTGTATGGTAACGCATATTTAGGTAATAAAATGTATATTTATATATATATATATATATATAGCAGCAAATTACAGAGGAAAAAGACCGTAATATTGGACTTAAGTCAGGCGGAGAGTGAGATAATTAATGTAGCTTGACGTTTACACGAATTTTTAGATGAACTTTTTTCCGGAAATTTATATATGTAGGATAGCCTTTGCTTTCCGTACGAATTGTTCATTCTGGTGAAGCTTACACTCCACCTTAGACCCACTTTTAAACGGGGAAGTGCTTACACGAATTTTTAGATGAACTTTTTCCCGGAAATTTACATATATCGGCTCGCCTTTGCTCTCCGTTCGAATTGTTCATTCTGGTGAATCTTTACACTTCACCTTAGATCCACTTTCAAACGGGGAAGTGTATATATACATACAGGCCCGGATTTAGCTATAGGCGAACTAGGCGATCGCCTAGGGCCTCGCGCCAAAGGGGCCCTCGCTCAAGCCGTTTTGCGCGTTCTGTTCAAGTGATATTAATGATTTAGAACTCTACGAAGAACTTAAAGTACTTTGCAGGTTTATACCTGAGAAAACAGATCTCGGAAATGCCCTTGTTTATATAGTGCAAAAACAACTAAGTGAGATTTATCCTAATGTTTATGTTGCACTTCGAATAGTATTAACCATCCCAGTTACTGTTACTTCGGCTGAAAGAAGTTTCTCGCGTCTCAAACTTATTAAAACATATTTGCGTTCCACCATGTCTCAAGCGAGATTGCAATCATTAGCTATGTTATCAATAGAAAACGATATAACAAATTCATTAGATTATTCTCAATTAATTGAAGAGTTTAGCTCGAAGAAAAGTAGAAAAACATTGCTGTAATATTCAAGGAGCATCTGAACCAAATATTAAAGCATTAATATTTAGCCTGATAAGTCGATCGCTCACTATTATAAAAAATTAAATATCAACATCTCTTATACATCACATATGAAAAACGTTTGTATACTATGGAAAGTCATTACCTATAATATTATATAAATCTTAGAAATCATTGTCTTATATTTTCGATACAAATCTTGATTCATATTATAATTTATACTTATTTGTATGGTTTATTTATATTTCTTATGCAATTTCCATGCGTGATTATTTTGGTTTGGTTTAATTTTTAAGTGCTGGCATAGTTCTGTCTATGCGGGATTCTAATATTGCTGGTATAGTACCGATAATTAAGTCCATATTTTCATATATATAAGCCGAGGGCCTCGCAATTTCTAGATCTGCCTAGGGCCTCGCAATTTCTAGATCTGCCTAGGGCCTCGCAACTTCTAGATCCGGCCATATATATATATATATATATATATATATATATATATATATATATGAGAGAGAGAGAGAGAGAGAGAGAGATAAACAGATAAACAACATGATCGAGTGTTGCAATAACGGGGTCCTGCCCCTACGAATCGTGGAAGGACGTGCCGGTTCTCGATCCCGCCTCCACCTTGGACCTACTTTTAAACGGGGAAGTGTGTATTATATATATATATATATATTATATATATATATATATGAGAGAGAGAAAATAAACAACATGATCGAGTGTTACAATAACGGCGTCCTGCCCCTACGAACCGTTGAAAGATGTTTACACTCCACCTTAGGCCTACAGTTTAGCACGGATCATTAGGTCACCCTGACTATCAACCGCAGAAGGACGCGCCTGGTCTCGACCCCGCCTCCACCTTACAGTTTAATGCTGATCATTAGGTCACCCTGGCTATCACCGCGCCGGGTCTCGAGCCCGCCTCTACATTACAGCTTAACGCTGAACATTAGGGCGCCCTGGCCAGCAATCACGATTTTTAGATAACTTTTTTCCGGAAATTTCCATGTATAGGCTCGCCTTTGCATCCCGTACCTTAGAGTTTAACACGGATCATTAGGTCACTCTGGCTATCAACCGCGCTGGGTCTCGAACCCGCCTCCACCTTAGAGTTTAACGCACGACGCACATAAACATTATAGATGGGTGTGTACACTGTGCCAACTGGCTGATGGTGCCCGGAGGCACTGGCTGATGATGCCTGGTGGCACTGGCTGATGATGCCCGGAGGCACTGGCTGATCAAGCCAACTGGCTGATTAGGAGCCCTATAAGACAACTGCGGCTCGGCTGAAGTCTTAATATGCGCTTGTCAGCTGCCAGGCGAACACCTCTCTCTTAGGTTAGGTATAACCCTCTGGGGGTTCATTGCAGCTTGGGGGATAACTCCGCATCCAAGTTGCATAACCCCTTGTTGCTCTTGCAACCCCATTTTAGGGGTGCCTTGCAGCAAAGGTGGGTGGGGGTTACAAAAAAGGGGGGTTTGACACTATGGGAGGTGGGGTTGCAAGAAGGGGGATTGGCACTGTGGGGGTTTGGGGTGGCACTCTTGCAACATTTTCAATTGCATTGCACTCTAACATTTTGCGAGCAAGCTACTAATGTCCCCTTGTGTAGGGAAATTCCGATAACAACGCTCTAAACAGCATCTTTGTCATCCAAGAACGAGCAATGAGGTTATTATTTGATACTGATTTCCATGATCATCTAATGCATTATTTAAAGAGCTAAAACTACTAAAGCTCAAAGATGTAATTAAACTGGCACATTTTATTTTTATTTCCAAATGTCAGAACGAAATCATTAACTTGGAATGAATAAATAAATATTTTGTAACTCATCAAGAAATCTCGATTAATAATGGAATACTAATAAAAATCTAACATCAAATGTACATTACTCTTACATATTCATTTCTCATGTCTAATCTAGAATTAAGTGTTCATTACTTGTTAATGTTCATCACGTCTAATATTGATTTCTCTGTATAGTATTGGGATCATACCTTCAATAATGACTTTGTATTTATTTTATATCTATAATAATAACTTAAGATTAATATAAACTCTAATAATTAATTAACAATTCTTATTCACCAATTACCAGCAATTATCCAGCAATTACAAAATCAGCTGACAAATATAGGAATCCGAGAGCCGGACAGAAGGCACGCACAAAGGCACTTCATGCGTTATCGTGACAACAGGTACCGACAAAGATAAAAAGAGGTAAATTCTCGGAGGACCACAAGGCAACGAAACCGGCACCCCATTGGAAAACAATCGGAACCACCTGTATGCGAAAACGATAGAGAAAATATAAAAATAATCCTAGCCAACATTCAGGGCCTTAAATCAAACCATTCCCCGAACAAAGTCTTATACCTGAAAGGACTCATGCAAGAAGCCGGAGCAGACTTTGAATGCCTCACGGAAACTCATCTAAAGGACTGCCAGGCGAACTGTGAAAATTGTGAGTCCTGTATTGACAAAAAAGAAATACAAATTGACAACTATAACATCCTCTGAGCCGACAGAAGAGTGAGACGTAAAGGAGGCTGTGCTATTTACACACGCGAAAGGCATATGGCAGAAATGACTATAAGTACCTCACTCAAACAGCTACGTAGAATGTGCAGCAGCAAAAGTTGAAAAATTAAATATGGTACTAATTGTAATGTACAGACCCCCAAACACGCCAACCTCAAAATTTTCAGATTCCATTACAGAGGTAAGAAACTTGGTAAAAGATCTACACTCTCCAACCCAAATATTTTTCTCTGTGGTGATTTTAATTTCCCATTCATGAAATATAAAAGGATAGGAAAAAATATATGTATACACCAGGACAAGGGGGGGGCACACAAGAAGACCAGGAGCAGGTAAAACTGCTACTAGCTCTAGCTGATGAATTTATGTTAACGCAAGAATAACAGAAAACACAAGAAAAAACAACTGCCTAGATTTGGTATTCACAAACAACAGCAACCTGATTGATAATGTAGAAATATCCCCAACTATAATATCGGACCACAACATCATTGAAATAACAACTAATATAAAGGCAACAGGAAAAGAAAGAACACGCACACAGAAAGAAGCAAAGAAAAAGTAAATTCGAAATTTTCACTCTAAGGCTATAAATTGGGAAGATGTTACATCCAGCATGGAAGTAATAGATTGGAAAACTATTTTTGAGGCCAAGACAACGGAGGAGATGCTAATGACTTTAGAGGAAAAGACGTTAGAAATTGTGGAAAAACTTGTCCCAAAAATACAACAAAGAGGAAAGAGAAGCAGGTTCGAGAGAAAAAAGAGGGCAATGTTCCGAAAAAGAAAGAGAGTGACTGCAAAATTAAGTTCTGTAAAGATAACATCAGAAAAATATTAAATGATAAACTGCAAATATCGATGACGTCATACAGGAACTAATTGAGAAGCATACAGAAAAAGAAGACGACGACGCCGTAGAAGCGATAAAGGCTAACTCAAAGTACTTCTATAATTTCCCAAAAAGAAAGTCGAAAAACAATGCGACTATCGGACCTTTGAAAACGAGAACAGTGCTTTATCTGATGATCTAACAGAAGTATCTGAAATATTAGGAGCTCAGTACGAATCATCTTCCTCTATCCCAAAAACTGACAAACTGATATGCGATAGAAACGCCTTCTTTGAAGGAGAACTACAAGGGGAAAGTATAACGGACTTCGACTTTACGACAGATGATATTACACAAGCCATAGGGAAACTAAAAACACACTCAGCGGCAGGACCGGATAAATGGAATGCCACACTGATCAAAAACTGCAAGAATGTAATCGCTGAGCCCCTATATTGTATATGGAGACGATCACGAGACACAGGAGAACTACCAGGCATCCTGAAGAGCGCGAACATAGTTCCAATATATAAAGGAGATCGATCCGAGGCCAAAAACTCCCATCTCATCTCACTAAAATATTTGAAAGAATAGTTAGACAGAAAATGTATGACTTTTTGGAAACTCGGAAAAAATTCAATGATAACCAACATGGGTTTCGGTCAGGCAGATCATACCTATCACAACAAATGGAACGCTACAACAACATTATTGATGCACTTGAAAGTAATGAAAACTATGATGTACTATACACAGACTTTGCTAAAGCGTTCGACAAGTGTGACCATGGAATCATAATACATAAACTGAAATATATGGGAATAACAGGAAAAGTAGGGAAATGGATATATAATTTCTTTAGTGAGCGGCGGCAAGTCGTTACAGTTCAAGGAATATCTTCATCAGAATCAGAGGTCCTTAGCTCAGTACCACGAGGAACAGTATTAGCTCCACTACTCTTCATAATCATGCTAACTGACATAGATGAGGACGTCACCAGAGACAGCACAGTTACGTCATTTGCGGATGACACAAAGATCAGTAGAAAAATAAGAAACCCAGAAGATAGAGGATCTCTACAAACCGAATGAACAGAATCTACAAGTGGCTGGAAGACAACAATATGAAGTTTAATACAGAAATTTCAGCTGTTACGGTACGGAAAAAAGAGATGACCTAAAATCCATGGAATATTATACCCCAAATGGACAGGAAATTCAGAGAAATTTTAGAGCAAAAGATTTAGGGGTTGTAATGACTGATGATGCAAAATTTGAAACACAAAATAAGATAGCAGTAAACAGAGCAAAGAGAATAACGGGGCAGATATTGAGAACCTTTAAACGAAGGGATAGGAATGTAATGATTCCTCTACTGAAAACCCTGATCATACCCAAATTGGAATACTGCTCGGTCCTAACATACCCATATAAAAAAGAAGACATTAGACAGTTGGAAGGGATTCAGAGAAGCTTCACAGCCAAGATCAAGGGGTGCAAAGAACTAAATTACTGGGAAAAGTTACGAGAACTAGACCTATATTCACTGGAAAGGAGAAGAGAGAGATACACCATTATTTACACTTGGAAAATAATGGAGAAACTAGTCTCTAATCTTACTCTGAACCCTATAACTCCCCAAACAACGGTAGAAAGTAGAAACGGTAGACTGTGTCGTATTCCCAAATTAAAGGCGAGACAGGGAACACCCTTAACCCTGAAAGAAAATAGTCTTGTGGTGAGAGGACCAAAACTGTTTAATCAGCTGCCCAAAGACCTAAGAAACACGAAGGGAGTTGCAGTAGACATCTTCAAAAGAAGATTAGACGCCTGGCTCAGAACAATCCCCGATGAGCCGGGCGTACCTGGCTATGTGAGGTGGAGAGCACAAGAAATCAACTCACTACTTCAGCTGACGAGGAAGATTCTAACAGTGGCTGTATCCTCCAGCGCGGGACACGTCAACGCGAAAAAGAGGCGATGTCAAACCGAAACATCAACGCGCTGGTGGCCGAACTTCCTCAAGTCTCCGTGCAGCGGGCTGTCTACGGTTGGCCAGGCTGGCAGTCGACGGCCTGTTGCGTGGCACGGTCAGAGTGCCGATCGGCTCCCGGGGCCGGACCTATTCTCAGCGCGCTATTTTTTCATTAACGGGGAGCATTTGCGTGCTCCCCGGACTACTCTTACTCTCCGGCGAAATTAAGACTAAGCCAGGCCCCACTACAACTTACACATGTCACCATACACAAAGACATAGACACAATAGCACCATGAGACACATACAGAAGTAAAATATTAACATATTACATTACAACGTAGATGGTCTCACAAAAAAATCATGCAGCTTAGGGAATTTGTACGCAAACAAAACATTCACATAGCAATTATACAAGAAACAAAACTAAAACGCCCACACAAAACACCCACCATCAATGACTTCACGGCGATCGGTCAAGATCGTACTGGGGGTAACGGGGCTGGACTCATCACTTACATAAGTAAAAGCATTAGCTACACTGATGCTACCCAAAACATTACAAACACAATCCAAGCAGATAACACGATAGAAATACAGGCAGTTAACATTAAAACGCGCGCAAAAGACACCACACCAATCAACATTTACATCCCACCAGATAGGTCACCTCAGATGTCAGCTAATTACAATCCACAGTTACACAATCTCGCCTCTCTCACTAATGTCATCTTAGGAGGAGACTTCAACGCTAAAGACACTAGTTGGTACCTGCACAACCAAAGCAACACCAGAGGCGCCAACATAGCCACACAACTAAACAGCCTCTTCCTTCTTAACAACACAGAAGAACATACACACATACCACATCAAGCAAGATACTCAAACTCCTCCACAGACATAACGTTCTGTTCCCCCTCACTAGAACACTTACACACTGGAGAACAGAAAAACAACTGTCATCAGACCACCTGCCTATTATCATTACAACACGTTCTACACTCTGCCCCAACAGCCTTAGGCACACTTACAGAAATTACAAGAAAGCTGATTGGAAACATTTCAAAATACAGACTGAGGAACAATTCACCACATTAAACAGCACGCCCATCATAAACATCAATACAACACTTAAGACATTTAATCAGATCATCAATAATGCAAACAAATACATACCCGAGGGCAACATTAGGAAATACAACCCAAATTACACTAGAGAAATAGCCCACCTCATAAGGCAACGTGATAACCTCAAACATAACACACAAACACCAACACACACACAAACCATAAAACAGCAGATACAACACCTCAAAACAGAAATAAACAACAAACTCAAAGAAAAACAAACAGAAACACTTAGGGAATTCATAGCAACACTAAACCACTCCACAGATACATCCAGGCTATAAAAGACGATAAACAGCATTACCCACCCTAACAGCGGCATTCACACTTCACACACGGCTATCTGTCGCAGCCAATATAATATCCCAACATATACACAAGCTAACATTCTAGTTAATCACTACGCAAAGATAAGTCACTTAAACATAGACAACAACCAGAAAAACGCAGACAGACAAACAGCCAGGCACAAGAAAACCTACAGACTCGACACGATCATTACACCCTTCAATACAGACCAGACCACCAAGATCATCAAAAACATTAAGAATTCGAAGGCTACTGGACCAGAAAACATATTTAACATACACCTTAAACACTTAGGCCCACAGGGAATATTAGCTCTCACAAATATCAGCACATATTCATACCAACACTGTATTATTCCTGACATATGGAAACAAGGTAAAATTATCACTCTACTCAAACCAAACAAAAATCCAACAGAACCAGCTTCCTATAGACCCATTACTTTACTATGAACAGTGCACACCTTCCAAAGTAACAGAAAGACTAATCTTACAAATCACCAACCCACACATACCACTATTGCCTACTCAACATGGATTCAGACCTCACCACTCAACCACGACATTACTCACTAACCTCACGCAGCACATCATGGATGGCATCAACTCCAGACGACCAGCTCAACGTACACTATTAGCAACAATAGACATTAGTAAAGCATTTGATGCTCTCCCACGCTTCCCTCTCATAAACAAAATACTCAACACAAATATGCACAATAACACTAAAAGATGGCTGAGCAACTATTTTTCAGGAAGATACTCACATGTCACATTTAATGGCATGTCATCCAAAAACAAGCTTTTTCCGAACTGGGTCCCTCAAGGCTCTGTTCTCTCAACAACACTGTTCAACTTATACATGCATGACATTCCAACACCCATAGATAACAAGATTACCTTATCATCATATGCAGATGACATCACTCTAACATCCACCCACAACAACATCGACACCGCTACAAATAACCTACAAACATACATAAACAGTATACAAGACTGGCTCACACACAATAGACTCAAAGTAGCGCCCACAAAATCAACCATCACCTTGCTTACAAGCAATACAAAAGAACACCAGATAACTCCAAAGCTTTCACTAAACAACACCAACATTCCACACACTCACAGGACCAAAATACTTGGGGTCACATACAACACATCATTATCTTTTGCAAACCACATTCAGGACATTAAAAACCAATGTACTTCAAGACTTAACACGCTTAGGGTACTAACAGGCACAAACTTTGGACACCAGCAGGAAACAACATCACTCATATACAAACAATAGATTCGCTCACTTATGGACTATGCTACCCATGCTGGGCACCCATTATCTCTATCACACATATAAACACCTTACAGACAATACAAAACAACGCACTTCGTATCATTACAATATTATTACTCAAACAACACCAATAGAACACCTGCACACAGAAACAAAAATACTGAAACTTAGGGAACATTTAGACGTGAGGGGAACACAATTCATGGCAGCTGCGACAACTAACCCACAACACCCTTGCCACTACATGTACAATCATGCACCGACACCTCACACCATTAAGGTAACACCAGAGAGACATTATAACCAAATACTCCATTCCATACCACGCCCCACAGACATCACACAGTACAGAAAACACATACACACACACCTAACCCACAAAGCACTGACACGACTCGGTCCGAATGCGGTCCTTGGTGCGAGCCGCCACCCATTAACAGGTCAGAGATCAGCCTGAGCAGATCGGATCGAGTTAACTTAGCACGATTCCGATGTGGACATCACCCCAACTTACGGACATATAAACACAGACTAGACAACTCCACAGACGACACCTGCCCCCTGTGCCAGGACACACCACAAACAATTGAACATATTATGACAGACTGTACCGTTCTTGCACAACAACGAACACAACACAACATCACTCGTGCGCTGAACCTCTGGTCCACTCCGGAGAGGGCGATCGGTTACCTGCGTGCAGCCGGCTTGCTCGATCAGGGTGGGCTGATCGGCTAAACAACAACAACTCACTACTTCACCAGGCCAATTCGAGAGGAGGGCGACAAGCTTGACCTTCGCGAAATGAGGATTCATCGCGCGGAACCTTTGTAAGGTTATATTAAAACTTTGACCCCGACGTTAAATGTTGATTCATCAGCCGTCCCTTTAAACTTTTTA
This sequence comes from Bathynomus jamesi, assembly GCA_023014485.1. Taxonomy (NCBI): domain Eukaryota; kingdom Metazoa; phylum Arthropoda; class Malacostraca; order Isopoda; family Cirolanidae; genus Bathynomus; species Bathynomus jamesi. The sequence goes on from JAJOZX010001852.1 coordinate 258,618, forward strand.
TAATCCCTCCTCCTTCCCCAATTCCTTATAATCCCCCCTTCCCCAATCGCCCTCACCATCTTATCTTATCTTATCTTATCTTATCTTATCTTATGTTTTTCTCGTTTTGTACTTAAATCAGTCTAGCCTCGAAAATTGCAGTGAAAGGTTAGTTAGTTTTCATTATTCCAGTGTACTATTGTTAATTTTTCCAGTGTATTAATTTCACATTTACTATATGTATTTAAAAATAGCTTCTTAATTTTAAATGTAAATCTGTATAACTTAGAATTTAACCCTCTTTTTTCAGTCTTTTAAAGTTTGCCTTTATGAATAGGTTATAGAAATTTTCTTTGTCTGGTTTTCATTCAATTATTGATTTTAATTTCACATTGTTATCATACAGCCTGAAGATGAGCGTATTTGCTCGAAACGTTGCGCATTAAAGAAGACTTTTCATGGCATTTACATTTCTCCTTGTCATTGGATTTCTCCTAAATATTAAATTGAAGCTCTGTAGAAGCAACCCGCATGATTATATATATATATATATATATATATATATATATACACACACACACACACACACTGTGTGTGTGTATATATATATATACAGGGTGTCCCAGGAGGAAATGTCAATAATGCACCATTTCACTCTTTGGGTATTTCTAAGTAGAAAGTATTATATCGATATGGGTCTGATTCCCAACCGTTACCGAGATACAGGCCTCTACATTTGGGTAACTAAAACATAATAAAAAGCCGATCTTAGATAATATTCAATGACATTTAATGATATATTGGCAACTGTGCAGATCCTCACATTATTTATTTACATTATTTTTTGTCTGGGGGTTCTTGAAGAGTAACGTTTATCAGCATTCAGCGGGGTATGCCGGAAACTAGGGAGCAGTTGGTTGCACGCAATAGTGCAATAGTGTATTGTATGTTTGTACTTTTTGTAAACCACAAGTGTCATTAAATAGTATCTAAGATCGCCTTTTTATTATGTTTTATTACCCAAATGTAGAGGCCTGTATCTCGGTAACGGTTGGGAATCAGACCCATATCGATATAATACTTTCTACTTAGAAATACCCAAAGAGTGAAATGGTGCATTATTGACATTTCCTCCTGGGACACCCTGTATATATATATATTTATATATATATATATATATATATATTATATATATAATCTATATATATATTGTATTTATTTTATCAATAAAGGTTATTCAACATCAACTTCAATAGTTATCACCATATTTACAAAATATGTATGATAAGATATGGATAAAAAGTAGAATGATTACCTGTGAAAAGTAGTAAAAAACTAACATTCATACCATTTCTGTACCTAAATTTTGAAGCTTGTTGAAGATAAGATATTTGTAACTTTGGTTAAAATTATCAATCACAATATTTCCAAAAGAATTTTCCCACCAATTCTAAGAATTGGTTGTAACACCCCTTTTTAAGGGAGGGGTGATCCTGCACAAGCAATTACAGTAAATACAGGCCAGTAGGTTCATTATCTGTGTTCAGCAAAGTTTTTGAAAAAATTGTAAAATGTAGAATGCAGCGATATTTAGAATCCTACAATTTATTATCTCCAATTCAATAGGAATATATAAAGTTGTAACATATATTCTGCTCGATTTTTTAGCTCATTCAGAACAAAAATTAACTGATTTATAAGGACAAATTTGCTCGAATTTTTAGTTTATTCACAACAAAAATTAAATGACATAATAACAAATTAATCATCAACATAATTCCCTTCTTTTTCTATAATCTCCTCCCACCTGTAGAAAAGTTTTTTTATGGCAAATTCGAAGAAATCCCTTGATTTCGAATAAAAAAAAGCAGTCACTTCGTTTTCGATAGCTTCCCTGGATTGCAACTTTTGTCCATCTAGGTGGTGTTGCAGACTTCTGAATAAATGGTAATCTGAAGGTGCGATGTCCGGAGAATAAGGTGGATGAGGCATTTTTTCCAACCCAAATGCCTCCAATTGGCAGTGCCGGCCTTAGGGGTGTGCGAACCGTGCGGTCGCACAGGGCCCGCAACTTAGGGGGCCCGAAAATTTCACAGAAATTTACCATCGACGTCAGAGTGCCAAAATTGGTGTAAATTAATGTAATTTATTTTTTTATCCTAATTAAATTGAATTATCCTATTCCTAATTAAATATCCTAAGGCTGGCGCTGGTTGAAACCTCTTATGATAGTTAAATATTTGAATAATAATAAGAATAAGTAGTAATAATAGTAAAGGCTGTTGGTCTGTTGGTATTCTGTTACAGGTGCACTTGTATATTTAAATTTTACTTGTTGTACTTGTTAACAATTTACTAAAATAAAATGATTAGCAATGAAAAACAATTTGACTTGTGTCATGGGGGGCCCGTACAGTATAATCTGCACAGGGCCCGAAATATCCTAATGCCGGCGCTGCAATTGGGCAGTGGTGATTCGAGCAGTGTGAGGGCGCACGTTATCCTGGTGGAATAGAACACCTCTGCGATTAATTAATGTAGGACGTTTTTCTTGTAATGCCATATTCACTCGTTGGAGTTGTTGACAGTAGACTTCAGCTGTGTTTGTTTGGTTATCTGGCAGAAGCTCAAAATGAATAATTACTTGCATATCCCACCAAACGCATAGCAAAATTTTCTTTGGATGGGGTCCATTCCTTGGCTGAGGTTCAGGCTTTGTTTCACGGCTAAGCCACTGATGTCGACGCTTAATATTGTTATAGAGGACCCATTTTTCATCCCCAGTGACGATCCGATTCAAAAACGGTGCCTGCAGTTGCCGAGAATGCAGTGATGTGCAAATATCGATTCGATGTTGAAGATTCGCTTGTGATAAATCATGCGGAACCCATTTTCCAACCTTCACTACTTTTCCTAACAGCTTCAAATGACCATGAATGGTCATATGGCTAACGTCGAGTTGCGGGCCAAGTTCTCTTACAGTTACCGTTGGGTTTTCCTCCACTGTTGCTTTCAGCATCTCTTCATCTAACTCATTTGGTCATCCTATTCGTTGATAATCTTTCAGACTGAAGTCTCCATTTCTGAACTTCTCAAAACATCTCTACACATCCACTCGCTCACAACATCATTTCCATAAACTCTTTGAATGTTTTTTGCAGATTCACTAGCGTTAGATCCTTTATGGAACTCATACAGCATCACATGTCGAATATGCTCTTTCGTGAGCTCCATGTTTTTTCAATTACTGTAATATCGTAGGGGTGGCGTTGTAACTGTATGAAAAATAACAGAGAAAATATTCATTAGCCTAATCCTACACTAGCCTAAGCCTACACTAACCTAAGTCATTCTGTATCATTCTGTATCGTGATAAAACCTGTGCGAACCTGTCGCCGCGTGTATTTTGCAACATTTTGTAAACTATTTCACATTATCTTGAGGTTATCCTATTATCTATCGTCCGTTTTCTAATCGAGCAGAATTTATGTTACAACCGATAAATTCATTTAAAAAATATAGCCAAATATAACACGTAAAATGTAATATATATATATATATATATATATATAAATATAAAAGTGTGTGTGTGTGTGTGTGTGTGTGTGTGGTGTGCAGTGTTAAAAATTTGTTCTAAGATCATGTGCGATCACAAGATTGCAAATGAACTGCAGTTGTTGTCAACCGTGCAAAGTAATTCCTCTGTCAGATAAACTTGGCTGTTTTTGGTGGGGCTAAATCACACAATTAGAACATGACGTCACTTGGCAACCACACCTTCACTGCAATCCTAAACGAAGTTTTCTTTCGTATTATAGAGGAACTTTCATTAACATTCTGCCTCTTTCAAATTTTTTTCTTTCTTTTTTAATTCTAACATTTAATTCGTCTCTCTAAAATGTTATTTTGCATTCGTTCCATTCGTTGTCTTCTGCTTCTTCTTCCGCAGCCTTATTAGCCCACTTCTATGTGGAGTCGCTGTTGCAGATCCGTCTTCTCCATTCACTTCTGTCTTGAGCCACCTCTTCCTCCAGTCCCTTTTCACTCATATGTTTCTTCAGTCTATCCCGCCACCTCATCTTAGGTTTGCCTCTTCTCCTCGTGCCTGAAATTTCCATCCTCAGCATCCGTCGTCTCACATACTCCTCCTCCCTCCTCTGGACATGCCCATACCATCTCAACCTCATTTCCTGTGCATTCTTGGAGATTTCCGTTACTTTTGTTGGTCCTCTTATTAAATCATCCTCATCATCGTTCCTATTATAATGGATCTGCATTCATAAGGTTTTGGCAAACGTTTTACGGCCGGATGCCCTTCCTGCCGCCAACCCTCCTCCTTTATCCGGGCTTGGGACCGGCTGAGACTTGGGCTGGCTTGCCCACTCCAGGCGGAGTGAAACCTACATTTTCCATAAATCGACAATGTTACTAATACACAAATACATTCGAATAATGTAGCCTAATAATTGTTTTTCAACAGAAATGTGTAAGAAAAAAATCTCTAATAACATTTTCTCAAGGAAAAGTAAATTTGAAAAGAAAAATTCAGAACGTGAAATACTGTGAAAGGAATGTACGGAAAAAACAACTTTGGCCTCAAAATTGACTAAATTTAGAAGTGTACAAAGTACACTCGAAGGTGTCTTGTGTCTTGTTTTCTTCGTTGTCTTCTGCTGCTTCCATTTAATAACGTTTATAGGCAGCATTTTGAAACTCTTCTTGATGCCATATCAAAGAAGGATGACTGTCATTCCTTTTCACTCTTACAGAATATAGTCAAAATTTCAAGAAGAAATTAATTTTCTAACATCTAAGATTCGAACCAATCATTAAACTTACCTCGAAATTGTAGACGAGCTCTGAGTATTTGATAAAGTTGGTAGGAAGGACCCAACCCCCGGGATGAAGCCTCATAACACCATCGGTAAATAAGAAGTGCCTTTCCTTTAGGAGTTCTCCTTCTTCTCCTTTAAGTTCTTCAACGGTATGACCACTCACGAGTTTCTTCGCCATCTTGATTCTATTATTGGCCGATGCGTAAGTCATTATCAACCGAGAAAAATAGAATAAAAGGACTGTAAACTTCAAATTTTGTGGACTGTCATGGTCGGCTGTTGAGAAAAAGGTCGCTTTTCTATTGAAAAGATCCAGAAATTCCCAAATTTTATCTAATGTTAAGGAAAGTGTGAAGTTGAAACTGAATCTCCAAAACGGATTGTTCACTTTGAAATTCGGCAAGAAAATTTTACATCTGAAAGTATATGAGTATATAAAGTTTCAACTTTTTTTTTTTTCTTTTATATGTAAAAAATACTTATTAACAGTCTAATTATACTTCGTTAACCTCGTTGCTGTTTCGTGCGTTGCTGTTTCGTGCGTTGCTCTCTCTTCACACGAAGGTCAAGCTGGTGGCCCCGCCTCTAGGTCTGGCATGGTCGAGGAGCGAGTTGCTTTCTTGCGCTATCCACCGTACATAGCCAGGTACACCCAGCTCATCTGGTACCGTCCTGAGCCAGGCATCTAGTCTTCTCTTGAAGACTCAACTTTGACCACTGTAACGTTTCTGAGGTCCGTTGGAAGATGGTTAAAAAGTCTTGGTCCCCTGACAACCAAGCTATTTTTCTTCAGTGTTGAGGAGGTCCCTTGTTGGGCCTTTAATTCGGGAACACTACACATTCTGCCTTTCCTATTTTCCAGTGTTTTTTGAATGGTAATTGGGTTTAGTTTTAGGTTTGGTACCAGTGTTTCGATCATTTTCCATATGTAAATTATGGTGTACCTCTCTTTCCTTCTTTCCAGGGAGTACAGATTTAGTTTACGTAGTCTTTCCCAGTAGTTGAGTTCTTTGCAGCCATCAATCTTGGCTGTGAAATGTCTCTGCGTTTCTTCTAGTTTATTAGTTTCTTCCTTTCTGAGCTTTCTCTATGGGGACGTCAAAACTGAGCAGTATTCAAGTTTTGGTATAATCTTGTCCCTTCTTTTGAACGTTCTTAGTACCTGTCCCGAGATTCTTTTTGCTTTATTTATCGCTCTCTGATTTTGTGTTTCGAATTTCGCATCATCGGTCATTATTACCCCCAGATCGATCGCTTTCGTGCTTCTCTGAATTTCCTGTCTATCTGGAGCATAATATGCAGTCTAAGTTCCTCTTTTCTACCATATCTCAAAAGCTGAAATTTCTCAGTTTTAATGTTATGTTGTTTTCTTCTGACCACTTGTATATTTTGTTCGTGTCCGTCTGCAAGGCCTCTACTTCATTTACATCGCTGATTTTTCTGCTGATCTTTGTATCGTCTGCAAAGGATGTTACTATACTGTTGCTGTTTACTCCGCTCTCTATGTCTGTTCGCATGATAATGAACAAGAGTGGGTCCAGTACTGTCCCTTGTGGTACTGAGCTGCGTACTTCCGATTCTGATAATGATATACCTTGAATTTTGACGACCTGTAGACGTTCTCTGAGGAAATTGTAGATCCATTTTCCCACTTTACCTGTTATTCCAATATATTTAATTTTATGTGCTATTATACCATGATCACATTTGTCGAAAACTTTAGCAAAATCTGTGTATATGACATCGTAGTTCTCATTGGCTTCCAGTGCATCTAGGATATTGTTGTAGTGTTCTATTAGTTGTGATAGGCATGATCTACCTGATCGGAATCCGTGCTGATTTTCGTTGAATCTTTCCAGTGTCTCCAAGAAATCATAAATTTTCTCTCTGACTATTCTTTCAAATACTTTGGTTAGGTGGGATGTCAATAATACTGGTCTATAGTTATTTGCTTGAGATCTGTCCCCTCCTTTATATATAGGGACAATGTTTGCTCTTTTCAAGATGCTCGGTATTTCCCAGTGTCGAGGGATCTTCTCCATATCCAGTATAAAGGTGAAGCTATTTCATTTTTACAGTTTTTAATCAATAATGCCTTCCAATTGCCCGTACCTGCAGCTAAATGTGGTTTCATTTGTCTTATAGCTCTCGCTACATCTTCTGGGGTAAAATCAAATATAAGCGAGAAACAAATTTTATAGCAGAATATATATATATATATATATACAGGGAGGGAGAAAAGTCTATAAGAATTTTATTCATACAAATATTTTGTTAAATTGTAATTTAATTTTCAAGAGTTCTCCATCCGCTATGATACTGTATATTTGTGGATTCTCTGTGAAACTCTTCATTGTTCTTTTGAACATATCGAGTGGGATCCTTTTCAGTTGTTCATCTTTTCTGCAGCCAAGGGCATTCACATTTGGATAGATGAAACCAGGTGTGTAGAATTTGTCATGTAAATAAGCCCAAAGCTAGAAATCACTTGGTGTTAAATCAGTCGATCTGGCTGGCCAGTCGATGGGATCTCGCCGCCCAAGCCATCGTCTTTCAACGTTTGTATCCAAAATCTCACGGGCAGCTGCAGAGTAATGTGGTGGCACTCCATCATGTTGATAAAGCCAATTCCTGCCAACGCCATTAGTAAACTGTGGAAAAACTTTGTTTCTCAATACTTGGCAATAGCGTTTACCATCCATCGTATATCTCGATATGTCAATGGAAACGAGTTCTGAATAACCAATTCACGCCCAAACTGTTAGTGTAGCCGTTTTAACCGGTTTACCCAATTCTGTTTTGGAATTTTTTTTTCGCCCAGTAGTGAACGTTGTGTTTGTTTCGTTTACGAGTTAAATCGAAGACGCATGCATCTGAAAATTTTATCTGTCCGGGGAAATCTGTATCACTGTTAAACTTTTGTTTTATCCTTTCAGCAAATTGCAGCCGTCTATCACAATCATCTTCGTATATGAACTCAGAGTAAATGGGTTTGTAGTCGTGGTACTCCCATCTCACCAAAGTATTTGAAAGAAGTCAGAGAGAAAATCTGACTTCTTGGAGACACTGGAAAAATTCAATGAAAACCAGCATGGATTCCGATCAGGAAGATCATACTTATCACAACTAATGGAGCACTATAACAATATCCTAGACAAACTTCAAAGCAATGAAAACTACGATGTCATATGCACGGATTTTGCTAAAGCGTATGACAAATGTGATCATGGTATAATAACACATAAAATTAAACATACGGGAACAACAGGCAAAGTGAGAAAATGGATCTAAAACGGATCTTAATTCAGCAGGTCGTAAAATTCAAGGTCATCATCAGAATCGGAATTACGCAACTCAGTATTAGCACACTCCTTTTCATTATCATTCTGACAGACATACACAATGAAGTACACAACAACAGTATAGCAACATCCTTTGCAGACGATGCAAAGATCAGCAGAAAAATCAGTAATGCAAAAGAGGTAGAGGCCCTATAGAGGGACACGAACAGAATAGTCAGAAGACAACAACATGAAATTTAACACAAAGAAATTTCAGTTCTTGAGATATCGAAGAAATGAGGAACTTAAGCAGGTAGAGAGAAAATTCAGAGAAGTACGAAAGTAATAGATTTATGGGGGTTATAATTACCAACGATACGAAATTTGAGACACAAAACCAGCTAGCGATAAACAAAACAAAAAGAGTCGCTGGACAGGTACTGAAAACCTTTGAAAGAAGGGACAAGAAAGTAATGATTCCACTGCTGAAAACACTGATCATACCAAAACTTGAATACTGCTGTCTTCACTTCCCCATATAAAAAGGAAGAAATTAATAAACTAGAAGAAATTAGGAGAAATTTCACAGCCAAGATTGATGGTTGCAAAGAAATCAACTACTGGGAAAGATTTAATAAAGTAAATCTGTATTCGATGGAAAGAAGAGAGAGATACACCATAATTTACATATAGAAAATGATCGAAAACCTGGTACCAAACGTCAAACTAAACCTAATTACCATCCCCAAACAACACTGAAAAATAGAAAAGGTAGAATGTGAGGTGTTCCCAAACTAAAGGCCCGATATGGGATTTTTTCAACACTGAAGGAAAATAGCTTGGTTATCAGGGGGCCACAACTTTTTAACCAGCTTCCAAAGGACCTCAGGAACGTCTCAGTGGTCAAAGTTGAAGTCTTTACAGGAAGACTAGATGCCTGGCTCAGGACGGTACCAGATGAGCGGGTGTGCCTGGCTATGTGCGATGGAGCGCAAGATAGCATTAGTATAGGTGCAAAAAGGGAGAGTGCAAATGCAATTGCAATGTTGCAAATGTTGACCAATACTGCACAGGGGGGATGTAGCAAAAGGTGAGGGATATGCAACAAGGGGTGTTGCAAAAGGGGAGGGAGGGGATGTTGCAAAGGGGGTTCATGCAACAACGGGGAGGGAGTTATGAAACAAGGGGTGGGTATCCCCCCAAGTTGCATGAAGGGGAGAGCTTTGGGGGAGAATATGGGAGGGCCTCACCCCCAAAGGGGTATACCTAACCTAAGAGAGAGAGAGAGAGAGAGAGAGGTGTTCACCTGGCCGCAGCCAGACGCATTATGCGAGTCCAGGGGACCAGCATCTGTTATATAGAGAGTTGGGAGTTGCCAGGTACCACACTGCCAGGTAACCTCACTGCTTAGAGGGGTTACCAATGGCTTAGCAAAAGAATTAAATAAAACACCAATATTAAAACTAATAATAAAAGAAATACACAGGACTCTTTATATTGCAGGCCTAAATCTGACATGTTAACTGGGTGGGTGATCGCACACCCAGTAAAGGATTCACCCACCCACTTAATAGATTTCACCCACCCAGTTAAAAAACCAAATAATACTGTATTCAGTCATCTAAAAAAAACTCGGTCGAATCCATGGATAAAGCAGCCAAAAGAATACAGCCAAAGTCGCCAACTTGGCTATAAATGTACTAGGTAGTTTGGCATTTGCCATAAAATCAGTTGTAAACAAGACCCATGCTGGCCCTAATACTAAAGCAATGAGTGAAATAGCCAGCTTAATCTGTTCAATTCTGTTGCTTTTAATTTAAGTGCTTTTAAAGGGGATAGAGGTAAATAAATAACTTTGTTTTCTATAAGTTCTATTACATAGTTTACTTTTACTCATATCATATTGCAGTATTAAGATATTGACTTGCTAATGCTGCCTTGGTATATAATTGTAATGTGATGGAATCATGGATGGCGGCCTAACTTTGACTATTGAAACAAATATGAAACAACCTATTTCCTATGTTTATGTGATTGAAATTATTTATTCTAATGCAATTATGCATTTATGTGTTCATTTGCATGACTCTATTACATAATGGTTGATATGCATGTAGCAGGTAGGCATAGCTATATCTACATGGCCTAATTATGCCAATCTTGAGCGACACATGAATGCGTGTTTGGGTCTTTTACAGTGGCAATTTTTTATATTGCATAATTCTATATTTGCATACTGTTTATCCTATTTTATTCTATTTACCTAGTTCATAATATAATAATTGGTTGTTTTATTATCCGTAATATTTATCACAATATTTTTATTTTCATACATAATGAAACTATATATAAACAATATTACATGGTATTACCTACTACTAATATTCACTACTAATACACTATTAATAATACACAATTACTAATACACAAGACTAATACACTATTAATATTTGTTATTAAATAATAGTCGGGGTTTATTTCGGTTATATTTATAGTTTATATAGTTTATATAGTTTATATAGGTTATAGTTTATATAGTTTATATAGGTTATATAGGTTATAGTTTATATAGGTTATAGTTTATATAGTTTATATAGGTTATAGTTTATATAGGCATATCAGATTATTGAAACAATCAGATTTTTTATTTATATTCATTGCTCTTTCAATTAGCTATAAATTTACTTTATTGTTTATTTTATTTCTACTAAAAATATTTTTACTATGTTTTAGTAACCAATTCACTTTATTATGCTAAATTAAATTCATACATCAATAATATTGGTTGTATATTACAGATTGTATTTGAATACTAAAATGTCTAGTCGTAAAAAATTAAAAAAAGGTGATTCTGTTGGTTCAATGGACATATCTAGTTTTTTCAAGTCGAACAATAAAACACATAGTAAAGAACCTCAGTCTGTTGGAATTACAGCTAATGAACGACCATTGACATCTACAACGGCCAGTGATACAGGGTCGACAGGTTCTTCAATTATGCCATCTGACTGTTCAAATACAGCCTCTTCTCAATGTCCATACCCAGAGACCTCAGTTTCAAGTATTGGTCAAGATGCGGATGTGGCCAATTCATCTTCCACTTCTACTGGTTCCACATCGTACTATATGGGCTTACCTCTTAATATTAACAGATTGTTGAACATGTATTCATCAGATTCGGTTCTTACAAGAATTAAAAACAAGGATAAAAGACAAACTCGATTGTTTGTTAAGTGTAATGTTTGTTGCAGTTTCATAGATGATGCTGAGAAGGTTTCATTGAACAGAAGTGTACCTTATGCATCCAGTACGGGAGCACGAACAGAAGGTAAGCTTGGAGCACAGCGCTTAATTGAGCATTTTCAGGGTAAACTACATGCAGCTGCACTAGAGGCAAGCAAATTACATGATCAGTTTCAAAAACAGAACGACAAACATCCTTGGCTGAATCTCTTCAAGAGATATAGAATCCAGGAAGTTTCACAACTACTTCGCCTGGTAATGGACTGCTACAATGACACTCAGTGTGAAACCGTATCAGGATATTCCTGGCCATCAAGGAGTCTCACCAATATCTTTTCCGACCAACTTGTACAGAAGTTTTCCCAAGACTGGGATTGCAACATGGAACCATTTAGACCCACAGGTTCAGATATGCACTATCGCACGACAAATATTTACTATGAAATGTTGTCATGCATTGGTGATGTATTTAAGGAGAATCTCATTGAAGAAATAAATCAATGCGATGCTTTAGGAATACAAATTGATGGATCATGTGATCGTCAACAACTAGGCATTAAGTTTGTGACTGCAAGATTGGTGAAAGATGGCGTTATTATTACACGTTTTCTTGCAGCTGTGGAGCCTGTTGAAGGAGGAGCTAATGGCTTACTGGAGGCTCTCGGTAAAAGCTTAGAGAGGCCTGGCGATGTATCATCTCTGTATAATAATCTAGCGCCAGAAGGCCAAGATTCAAGCGATGATGACGACACTGAGAGCGACAACATGAATGAAATTAACTTCAGTGCACCTGTTTTCGACAAGCTGTTATCCCTTACAACTGATGGTGAAGCAGCCAACACAGGTATCAATTCTGGGTTGTGGAAGAAACTGAATGATGAACCACAACGGCTGGTTCTTTGCATATGGTGTGTGTGTGCCATAGAACTGATTTGGCGTTTCACGAGTTAATCACAACTGTTCCTGAATTGAAGCGATGGTATTCCCAGGTGAAAGATACTGTTAAATATTTTCATGTGTCTTCTGTCCTTACCAAGCGTGTGAAAATTGAACGATTGAATGCAAAAAACTAGGGGTGACGTTCAAACAGTTTATTGCCCAACATGTCCAAACAATTTGCGTCAGTCTACTTAACAATCTGCCAGCATGTGTTGCTTTCTGGGAAAGCATCTCCACCACTGATGATAAAATCACTAAGCAACAGGCGTCTGTTTTTTTGCGTATGTGGGAGGCAGGAGGTCAGCAATATAGACTGACTGGTTTAATGGCCGACATTCTTCATCACCTTGCCTGTCTGTCTACAAAAGGAATTAAAAAAAACAGACCTAATACTGTTCGATATTCCGGCAATCAAAACTCGATACATCGAGCGTATCACGACGATGGTGGACAAACCATATATCGGTGGTTGGGAGGAGAAATTGGGAGATGTAGACGAAGGTGCAGGAACAAGTAGACCGACAACGGATGGCGATCAACATAAGGAGGCAAGTGAAGATACAGGTGCAGTTAGAAGGAGAGCAAGAAGAGCAATTTCTAATCAGTTCGTCACGTTATCAAATCGCTCTTTCAGTGATATTAGGCATGAGACACTTGAGTCAATTAAGAATTTCTTGCAAAAGAGAATGGACGAAGGAGAAAATGCGTCGTTAAAAGAAATTTCAGAGGTTTTTAGTTCGACATCTCCTGAAGTTATGGCCAGAAAGGCTAACATTCTTCTTCGGAAAATGAACATACATTTTGACTCATGAAACTTACTGACGATTGTATTGATATTTTTATCAACAATCCGAGGTTGAACGAACATGAAGACATCAACACGAAATTCAAACGTATTTCTGAAGCTGTGACCAAAAATCCTGACTCTCCACTTACAGCACTCGTGAATCTTGTTCTCACTGCAGCTCCACATTCAATGGCAGTGGAAAGAGTTGTATCGCATTATAATATTTTCCGTAGTGACAGAAGGCTTGTGATGTCATTGCAGGGTGCCAACAACAGATTGCTTATTGTATTAAATGGTGTTGGTGCAGGTCATTTTGATCCACGTCCAGCAGTAGCAAAATTTCTTCAGGCTAAGCGTCGACGATACAAAGAGCTACAAACATCAACCTATAAAAACAATCCAGCTGTAAAAAGGTTTTTCCGTAGTAATGGCGAAATATCCAATTGAGCTCACAAACTAGGGAGCTCTCGCGTAACACGAGCACTCTTGAAAACCACCGTGTAACTTAAAATCGTATTAAACGAGGGAAGAAAATTAGGAATATGTTTCTCTTTACTGAACGATTGTCTTCTTGTAAAAATTTACCGCTAATGATTACACTGTATCTCGTTTTTTTCCGAAATTGTGAAATATGAATTCGCGTTAAGCAAAAGCTGAATGTAATAATTACTGACAGATGATAAATTAGTGATGTATTACATACGTTATGTGTATCTACGTAACGGGGGTCAAAGTTGAAGTCTTCAAGAAAAGACTGGATGCCTGGCTCAGGACAGCACCAGATAAGCCGGGCGTACCTGGCTATGTACGGTGGAGAGCGCAAGAAAGTAACTCGCTCCTCCACCAGGCCAGACCTAGAGGCGGGGCCACCAGCTTGACCTCCGTGTGAAGAGAGACCAACACACGAAACAACATAAGGTTCAAGGTAAGGTAATGAATAATTTCGCAATTTTTTTGTATTTTTTTGCTTATTTTTAACTGCCATTATTTTTCATTGAATGACTTATTATTCACTTGTCACTGTGGAGGCAATATGAATATAATTATAAATGAAAATGTAGGTATATATGTTGAAAAAACTTCCTTAGTCTTACAAATACAGTTTACTAATTGATTGCATTTTCTAATACGATACCCATTGTTTTACTGAACAGCTGTGTTTTAATTTTGCAGATATTGTTTTCATCAATATGTAATATGTATTTCACTTCTCAAAATTTACATGCAATCTGATGGTGTCAAGAAGACAAGATTTTAAAATTGTTTCAAATTAAATGCTGAGCCAATTCTGCATCGCCTACTGGGAGTGCTGTTACTGGTTACAAAGATATTCAGTACCGACGTTTGTACCTATGTGGATACTTGTGTAGTCTTAAAATTTTGGACTATAAACTTGTTAGGTTGGAAAGTTTTCTGTATTGTACAAACAATACAGAAAAGGTGTATTTTAATGCAACATCACAATGACGAGTTTGTGAAATCACCCACCCACTAAAAAATCCTTAGGTTTAGCACTGTTATATTGTACATTAATCCAATAACAGACATTGAGTGAAAAAAACAAATGACAAAATAAATTTACAGGTAAACATAATAATACACACTTTAAACGATATATATATATATATATATATATATATATATATCTTAAATAATTGTACAGTAGTAATCTATATACACATTTATATTATTATTCTATATTTTTTTATAAACAAAGTTCGGCGAAATCAAAGTAAATGCAAAGCAGAGGAACCACGAAAGCAGAGAAGCAAGCAAACAAACAATGTCGAATTATTTATTGCAAAAGAAGCAAGAAGGCAAGCAAGCAGGCAAACAATCAATCTGAAAGTGAAACTTTTTAATTGTACAAAAGAATTTCTATCTTAATGTAACCACGTCAATTATCCCTATAAAAATTTCTCTCATTTCTAATTAGTAATTTTTTAAGCTTTTTATAAATTTAGGATTATTTATAACTTCAGTTTAATATATTAATTAATCCCCCCCCTGGCCCCTCCTTCATGCATTAAAAAAGTTCTGCTTTACTTTTGTCAAACCTCTTGTAACCCGAAAGTGTCTATTTACTTCTCAATTTCGTACAATTTTTTTTCGTTCCTCTTAACAATCATTCTTTACAGTATATTAAAATTGACAATAAACATTATAAATATTCTATGAGAATAATATTTATTTTTCGCCTTATTACTTTAAACAAGAAGGAACGGTGCAGAAACGCACAATAGAGGCAACTGAATCGCCTAAGGCAATCGAAAGCCATAGAAGCAATCACATCGGAACGCGGATGACCTACATTCTGACGAACCACTCGCATCTTCTCTCTTTTTTCTCTCTCGTCTCAACATAAGAAATACACACTTTAAAGTTTAAACAATGTAATATAAACATAAATAACTCTCTCTCTCTCTCTCTCTCTCTCTCTCTCTATATATATATATATATATATATATATATATATATATATATATATAATATTATACAGGCACCTTACACATTATAAAATTTTTTGAAAATTAAAAGAAAAAATCATTTATTCTGGGCCATAATTTTGGATTCTTTATTTTCTGAGGGTGGGCATTTTTGCAGGCGTTCTGCCTTGGCCCCTCTTTTCTGCATATATATATACACATATTCCGTTCAACCTTTCAAATGTTCCGTGCGATGATTCCTCATTTCACGAAGTCAATCTTGTCGCTTCTCCTCCCTAGTTGGCCTGGTGAAGTAGTACTCTCCACCTCACATAGCCAGATACACCCTGTTCATCGAGGATTGTTCTGTACCAGGCGTCTAATCGTCTTGTGTATTCCATGGATTTTAGGTCCTCCCTTTTGCCGTACCGTAACAGTTGAAATTGCACAGTGTTAAACTTCATATTGTTGTCTTCCGCCCACTTGTAGATTCCGTTCATGTCTGTTTGCAGAGATCCTATATCCTCTAGGTTTCTTATTTTTCGACTGATCTTTGTGTCATCGGCAAAGGATGTTACTGTGCTCTCTCTGGTAACGTCCTCATCTATGTCAGTTAGCATGTTTATGAAGATATTCCTTGTACTGTAACGACTTGCCGCCGCTCACTAAGTAAATTATATATCATTTCCTTACTTTTCCTGTTATCCCCAAACATTTCAGTTTATGTATTATGATTCCATGGTCACACTTGTAGAACGCTTGGGTAAGAGTAGTTGGACTGGGGACCGTGTTCAGATGAGGCAATCGCTGAGTTGACTGCGCGGTAAAACTTCTACCTCCGTATTCAGGTCCATGACATGAGTTTCTTCAAAACTATCACGAAAAGATTGTATGACACGAGTCAAATCCTCGTCGAACCTTTAAGGAGAAAGGATAATTTTAGATTAATTTGATTACTTCACATTTTCTGAATCTCTTTTAATAAAAACACAATTGTTTTTCATCAAAACGTATGCAGAATACATATATATATATATATATGGGATGAATTTCACAATAAAACACGTGAAATTAATCAATGCTGCAAACCCACAAGGAAAATAAAAACGATTCCAAGGCCTTTCGTGTACGTGGGTTTGCAGCATATATATATATATATATATATATATATATATATATATATATATGTGGGTGTATGTGTGGGTGTAAAAATGAACACTGAACAACTCCTATGTTCATATATTTTTATATTCATTCGTGTAATTCTTAGATCCATTCGTATGATTCTTATATTCATTTATATAATTCTTATATCCATCTACTGTATATACCATACTTCGTATATTGATATAATTCGTATATTTATATAATCCTGTATATTCTTATATATTTACATTTATATAACACTTATGTTCAGATGTATGTACGTCCATATATTCATTTTTACATAAGGACCAAAATCGCCTAATGAAAGTTTGGATAAAATTTTTGATTCCGAAATATCGTCCATGGCTACAATGTAACCATCAAAACTGACCATAAGCCACTCACGTATCTCTTCAAGGACAAGCTACTTCAAGGACGGTTGAGTAGATGGGCTCGGTTGATTCAGGATTTTGCGGCAAAAATCGTATACAAACCGGGAAAACTTCAAGTTATTGCAGACGGATTGTCGAGACTCAAGCACGACACCCAAGTGAATAAGATAGAAACTCTTCCTGTGTTCGACTACGAATGTCTGCAATACTCACAACAACAGGACCAACACACCCAGAACCTTCGGGCGCACCTGGAACAAAAGGAACCATCGAAGGTAAAAGAACAGTACAACCTAAAAGATGGGCTCGTACATTTTAGGAACGAAGATGGAAACGACCTCTTGGAAATACCAAAGGATCTCGTAGATATAGCCATTGGACTTTGTCACGACTCACCTTTGTATGGCGACATGGGGCCGTATCACATCATCAAGAGTCTTTTGGAGCGATACCATTTTCCCGAAATGAACAGAAAGGTACATGAATACAGCGCTGAATGCCCATCTTGTTTAAAACATAAAGGCAACGTACCTTTCACAGCTCCCATGCATAAATATCCAGTATGCCAACGGCCATGGCAAAAAACTGGAATGGACATACTGGGACCATTCTAAAAAACATCAAAGGGAAACCAGTACATCATTGTGTTTACGGACCACTTCTCGTGTTATAGCGAAGTAGTTGTCATTCCAAACCAGACCTCAGAAACTGTGGCAAGAGCCCTAGTGGAACGCTTCATCCAAAACCATACTACTCCTTCCATTCTAATTTCGGATAACGCCCTTAGTTTCACTTCCAAACTGTTCGAGTCACTCTGTAACACGTGTAAAATTAAAAACACACATATTGTAGCATACCATCCTCAGGCAAACGACTTAGTGGTAAGGCACAATCGGAAGATCTGAGAAGCCCTTCGCCACGTTGTCGATGCATCCTCCCGTACATGGGATGATTTCCTTCCCATGGTGCAAACAGCCATCAACAACGGCTATAACGTGTCTATCGGGGACACCCCTCATTTCGTCCTATATCACTACGACAAGCGGCTACCTTTTGATTTGCCCGACCAAATCGACCCGACAGTTCTAACATCTTCTGAGATGGCATAAGCAAATCAGCAACGAGCTGAATGATTCTTCAAAATTTTTTACATAATCCGCTATGCCCTAGACCAACGAAACCAACAGATGGAGCAGGAGCAATATAGGCGTCATCCCCGTCAACTGACTATAATCGTCTGCATGCGATGTTACATAAAGAGCGTGAAACCGCCAATGCTCATCGCAGACTATACCCAAAATGGGATGGCCCATATAGGATTATGAAAAACCTCGGAAAGAACCGTTACGAAATCCTCGACCTCCGAGATCATTCCAAACTAAAGATCATTCACGCTGATAATTTGAAGATAGCTGCCGAACAACACCTTCCCAAAAAACAGCTGCCAGGCGTTCGAGCCGCCTATCCTTCGAAAGATCAAGATATTAACAAATCGAGCAGGGATCAAAAAACTGAAGTGGTCACCGCGGAAACCACTACCCGTGACGAAGATTGGTACCTCGTAATGCCACCAGTACTCGAGCCAATCTCTGAACAAGAGGAGGTCCCAGAACCAAGTGTCCCATCGGACCCAGACCCTGGAGAAACCCTTTCTAGAGGATCACTCAGTGGAACTCCACCATCTCCTCCAACTCCACCATCTCCTCTGTCACCACCCTCACCGATTAATGATCGACGAACAGACCCGCAAATGCATCAACCACGTGAACTAGAACCTTCACATAAGAAACGAACCCGCTCAGAATCCGAGCTTAACCCCCACTGCCACCAAAGCGAGGCCGACCACTTCGCCCACAAACTCAAGTATTCACACGGCCACCCCCAGCTCCGTATAATCTAAGACGTAGAAATGAATAAAATTGTCCCCCTTATAATTTTCCATATTATTTACTCTTGTAGCCCTAGCATTAAAATTTCTACCAGAGTTGTTATAGAAAAGCTTGCAGAAGATAAATTTTTGAAGGGACACGCGGACTTTTTTATCAATTTGCATCCCCCTGCTAAAATTAAGATCAATCTCCTTCAGATAAAAACCCAATTATAAACATTTGAAAGTAAAGTTCAGAGTTCTGTTAAAAATATCCCGGGAACAGACCAGATTAGTCGCGTTCTGTAAGAAAATACATTCGAAAATATTCAAACTACAGCACGCACCCTATCAGAAATATTAGCATTACCATGGATACAAACTGGAACTCAAAACTCGGCAAAATTTAATCAAAGAAATAAAAGGGGACTGATACATATAGGAGGCAAAAAATTCAAGGGTTTATTCAGATTAGCAACCGAAGAAGATATTAAAAGAATTGAACTCAAATTGAATCTCTTCGCGCGAAATCGGCAATATGATGGACACATGTTTAGAACAAACCATTAGGTCACTACATGAAAACAATCGCTTCCTCCACGCCCTTTCGGGCAGACTTACATACCTTGAATCCCTGTTAGCTCAATACAAAGAACGCAAAAGATATCTAGAATTAATAGAAATAATTAACCTACAAGTAACCCTAATCGATAAATATTTACAGCAAATAATCACGATTTATTCCAAAGTTTTGCGTGCAACCCAGCGAGCCCATAGAAAAATTACTCTTTCCACACTAATACCATGGGATACACTTCAGTCCTTGGTTCACACCTCTCAGACACAATTAAAAATATCACCCATATTCCCACTCAACGATACAAATTACCCCCAATTTCTAGAATACACCTGGACTGTACATGGACCACGCCCCTACACGTACCTCACAATTGCATCATTTTTCGATGTACTCACTTATAACATATATAAATTTCACCCTTCCCAACACTATACCAAAACAATTCTAAGATTTATCGATTGTATCTTCCCACAGTACCACCTTACCTTTTCCTCATCAAAAACCTGTCAGCATATTCTATGATGTCAGATAGAGACGTCCGGCATTGCAGATTCCCGCAAAAAAATAAACTCGTTTGTCCTCCACTCAAACCAGTAATTCTTCCAACTACTAGGTCTTGCTCTATCGACTTAATTCGTGACCGTCATGCCCCGGTATATTCGTTTACAAAATTTAATTCCTCTAAGCCTGTCCAACCAACTTCGAATTGGACCAGACATCTGGGTTTCTTTCGCGAAAAGCACTACCGCTACCTTCGAGTGCCCATCAAATTATTCCCTCATCACAATACCTATGGTTATTCGGCTACCAATTGGTTGTTCCTTGCGTTCGAAAACCTTCCAAATATACAACCCTTATAAGGTTACCATTGATGATCATACCCCTTCCCGTCGCAAATTAAATTTAAACCCGTTATAGAAATCTTAAATCTCTCCATGAAGCCTGTAACCATCCTACCCGAACTCCATGCCCCTAAATGGAATGATCAATTGAGTCGTTTTAAAATTTCAGATGATAACCAGAATAACCTTTTACAAATACTACAACCTGTAATAATTTTTGCAACATCTGCCGTTAGTATCATTATTGTATGTGCTATTATCCTCGGTATATTTGTGGTGAAAAGATCGTTCTTGGAACGAAGGAAAACAAGAGACACCGAACAACGTGAAACTATTTATGCACGACCAAAAGTGCGTACACAGACCACGTGAACTAGACTTAACCACCCCGACTTATGTTGTGTATATAAATCTGTATTATAAAAACCAATAGGTATCATCTAGTTAGCATTAGTTAGGATGTTAAATTATTGTTTTGTATTAATTGTATTGTATTGTATTGTATCAATTGTATTGTATTAATATTATTCTAGAGGGCAGAGCCCTGTAAAAATGAACAATGAATAACTCCTATGTTCATATATTTTTATATTCATTCGTGTAATTCTTAGATCCATTCGTATGATTCTTATATTCATTTATATAATTCTTATATCCATTTATATACCATACTTAGTATATTTATATAATTCGCATATTTATATAATCCTGTATATTCTTATTATTTATATTCATATAACACTTATGTTCAGATGTATGTACGTCCATATATTCATTTTTACATAAGGACCAAAATCGCCTAATGCAAGTTTGGATAAAATTTTTGATTGCTTTCTATTTTTGTTAAATAATTGGTGACTTGTTTCTTTTAAATCACCTAATCATTTTTTTATTTAGCCTAATAATGAATCCTGATTAAATTTTGCATTGTTCATTTTTTGTATACATTCTCTCTTCGTTATAAAAGATGAGGTCATGTCTTGCCTAAACGTTTAATTGTAAATCTTAAACCTTTAATTTTTGATCTTATGCATATTTTAGTGTAAAGATGCATAGTTCAATTTCCATTTTTAGTTAACTCGGCAGATCATGATAATATCAAATCTGAAATTATGCGATTTAAGATAAAAATATGGCTTCATCCTCAAGTATCTTGTTTATGTTTAAACGTTGCCACAGCTAAAAAATTTACTTTATCTTCAAATATTGTGCAAAAATAATGCAGCCAGAGAGAATTAAAACTAACCAAGTCAACATTAAATAATAATGATGTCCACAAAATCTGGGTATATAAGCCCAGGTAAATTTTCAAATTATTATTCAGAATTAGACTTAGAGTCTGAGCGATACCTATACGTTTTAGCAGTAAATTATATTAAGAAAAAGGCTTTATCTTCTCCTTCGAGCCATGCTCTCTTCAGAGAACTTAGTCATTAAAATAGAGAAAAATAATTTCCCGGCACGTTACAAGAAGAATCGGAGAACCTTCAGAGAGCTCTACAGAATCCTCCGATCCACTACAAGAAGAACTCGGAGAGTAGTATAGAAGAAACTACTGCGAGTAATAAATCCGTTGCTACCACCTAACCAGAACCTCCGTCGACTTCGAACCAACAAAGGCCATAGACGGAGTGGTTAACATATATATATATATAAAACTAACCAAGTCAACATTAAATAATAATGATGTCCACAAAATCTGGGTATATAAGCCCAGGTAAATTTTCAAATTATTATTCAGAATTAGACTTAGAGTCTGAGCGATACCTATACGTTTTAGCAGTAAATTAATTAAGAAAAAGGCTTTATCTTCTCCTTCGAGCCATGCTCTCTTCAGAGAACTTAGTCATTAAAATAGAGAAAAATAATTTCCCGGCACGTTACAAGAAGAATCGTACAAGAAGAATCGGAGAACCTTCAGAGAGCTCTACAGAATCCTCCGATCCACTACAAGAAGAACTCGGAGAGTAGTATAGAAGAAACTACTGCGAGTAATAAATCCGTTGCTACCACCTAACCAGAACCTCCGTCGACTTCGAACCAACAAAGGCCATAGACGGAGTGGTTAACATATATATATATATATATATTATATATATATAGATATGTTTCGGGTAAGAAGAAGACGCACTGTATTTTCATCAGTTTATTAAATGATAGAAATCATGTTTTATAAAATAATACAATTTTTATAGCTATCTTAAATTAGTTTCCATTACATTTTAAATAAGTTATAGAATACACAAACTAATATTATTGGGGGCAATATTGATTCAATTATTCATTTTATATATACGATCAAAACATCATACTATACAACGACTGCGCACAATTGGAAAACGTTTTTTTTATCTCTCTGTATACCATTTCGTCGTTTCTTTGAGTGTGACACGGGTTGAATAATTTTTAAAAAATTGTAAACTCCTTACCACGTGTCATATGCATGAGAAATGAAAGGCAGTACATCCCGCAAGTATTACTAAAATATCCTTGTACTCGGTATGCATTCCATACAATTTTGGGGATATGCAGCTGCTCTAGAAATTTTATAATAACAGGGTCACTCCAGGGATGAGTCCCAAGTGAATGAAAATAGTACATGCGTTCCCTATTTTTAAAATAGATTGCAAACCAATGATTCCCTTCACCAACAATAATATCTTTCTTCAAAATAAGACCACCGCATTCTTTCGTAGCTGGCAATTTCAATGTTTCATTCTTCGCAAACACACCGATAAATTTGGAGCGTGTGATTCGTTCACTATTCATTACTCTCTGAAGTGTATTCGCGTCCATTTTAAAAATCAATGACAACGATCCTAAATTTGTCAACTTCAATTAGGGCTTGTGACTCGAGGTATACTAGTATACTAATAGGCGCGTCTATCGGCCTGGCGAATTCCAATCTGACTGAGATGTTTCCACTCTGTTGTGGGCTTAAGTGTGTATTTACACTAGCAGATATGTCAGATTTGATGTCAAACGGATAAAGGTTAAATTGATCGATGCATTCTTTCTGCGTTACCCCAATCCCAAGCTCATCACAAGCACCTAAAATATGGGCCAGATTACTATATGCTCTCGCGCAAAGCGAGAACACAGTGTCTGATGAATAACCCATATTCATAGCCCGGCCCAACGCAACGCCACTGACGTATAGAGTTATATTTTTAAGGCCGAAATTCTCAAATTTAAAGGCACTCTTTTCATATTTTCATTCACCGAATTGTGTTCCTGCATTCCAATTAATATCCTTTTAGGTAGAATTGCCAGGGCGATGTTTTCTATCTGTTTCGATGCCAACCCTGTTAATTGATTATTTTACTGTGGCATGTAGCAAATTTTTCTCAATTTCCATTTGTTTAGGAGAACTTAATTTCACACTGCGTACGCGTAGGTATGTTTCAGTGGCGGCTCGTGGTAATTTTACTTAGGCATGCAGTCACATGCATTACAGTGTAGTACATATTAGATAAGCTGTATTTTGTCTTTTATGGTATTCTTATGAGTTATGTAGTAACCGAGGATAGAACCAATATTATATTAATAATATTAATAATAATTTTAACTTTATTTTTTTAACTTAAATAATAATTTTAAATTCATTGAGTATATTATTTACGCATGCAGTGCATGCCTTGCATTCATTAAGAAGCCGCCCCTGGTATGTTTCCATAATATGAATCACAAGGGGCTTTGCGACCTCTTCTTGATCAGCACCCAGATTTAAACAGATCTCAGGATTCGTGCGGGTGAGCTTTATTTTCATATCCACCCCATTCACAAGCAACTTCTCCTGGAATGTGAAATCTGTATGCAGGCGTCCAAAACACTCATATATCTTCTTTTTAGAATTTTTAAATTTGTCCTTTATACTACTTTCGTCTTTAGTTTGATAATAGCCCTCGTCACTTAAAAAGGTATCCTTCGCTTCTTTGGAAAAGTTGAGGACATTTTCCAGATAGGCTCGTAGGTGATAGTACCCCATTCCTGTCGATATGTTGACCTGATTTAAATATACATCACACTGGTTGAATATGAAGTGCAGAAAGTTTGTTTCAGGGAATACAGCATATTTGTCATCGCAGTCCGTTCCACCAGAAAGGGTTATACGTAGTTTAGCATACATGTGCACACAGCTTGAGTCAAAGAAGTAAGGGCCTGAGCTGGGTATCACGAAATATATTGCAGCACTCAGGGAACTACTGTAATTGTGTTTAAAGGGTTAATTGTAATAAAGGCACTGTGCTCAATAGAAACTTGAGTTGGGGCAGTGGTGGGATTCAACCGGTTCGCACCGGTTCGTGCGAACCGGTTCCTAAAAGGAAGAAATAAAGACTACAATGATATTTGGAAATATTTAAAAGGAAATTAAATAAAGAATTTCAATAAAAACATTTTTTAGTTTTCATTTCTGACACGGAAGGGAGAGGAGAAGGGGGGAAGGGGAGGGAGGGGAGGGCGAACCGGTTCTTAAAATTTTTGAATCCCACCACTGAGTTGGGGTCATGTCAAAAAGGGAACAACACGGATGGATGAAGCGTGCCATAACGAGTCAAAAGTCGGAGTCAATATTTTTAGCAAGCATCTGTTGCATTGCCCGGGGCAGTCGATGATAGATTTTTAATAATTCATGGTATTTCTTTAACCTCTTTGTCATTCTGGAATATACACCGTTTTAGGCTCGTTTGGAAATATATTCGTTCTTAGAAGCACCCTAAACGTGTTTCGCGGATGAAGGTCACGAAGCAAATATCCGTAACGCTGTCTTGTAGCTTCTTTATAAACTTCCAAAAACTCCTTACTTTGATTCGGGAACATTTCATTGGCTAATACCCCAATTTGTGATACATCTCTAGTTGCGCGAATAAGACTAGATATTGTGTATTTAACGACACATCGCGCATGTATCTATTTTTGAAAAATAGATTCTGATTGATGAAGAACATGCTTATGTTAAGATGGTGGGAGAACACTGTAAATCTCTCGGCAAACGTTTTATCCATCTCCAACATGAGATCGTCAATTACAATGACTGTATGTTCATTTCCCTTTAACGAATTAATGTCATATACACCTTTGTGGAACAAAATATCATCTTGGTACTCATTGAACACTGATTGATACGTCGAATAGCACCATATAACTTTATGCACAAATTTTGAGAACATCTCTCCCTTTTCTCTAATGATTTTAAGCATAAACACCGTTTTACCACATCCTGTAGCGTCATATATAATACATGTAGATGGGCTCATGAACCTGAATTTTTCTATAGTTCCATCTCTAACACGTCACACTCCTAATTAGGTCATTTACAAAATATAATAAAAATTTAAGTGGTGTTCCTTACATGCTACAGTCTTGTTTTCCCTCTTCTTCCACAGAACCATGAATGACGATGAGGTACAGCATCATGTCCCATCATCGATATTAATGACGTCCCCGATGACATTGTAGTTGTTGTCACAGACTCCACCCTCGTTAACGAGCCCACACCAGCTATACCAGTATACCTGTTACACGCCACAATTCAAAGCGGAGGCATGATGAAGAGCCTTCCACATCAGGTATAAAACGTGCGAGGATTGCGCCGGTTGTTAGACCCCCAGTAATAGAGCCCCAACCCTCTACGTCTTACGACACAAACCCCATACTTGCACCTTCCTCAAATAAAAATGTACTCCTTTATTCCTGTTCAATTCCGGGTACATCCTCCACAACAGCAGCAACAGCAGCAGCAGCAGCTTCTCGTGCTGTAGAGGAAGGTATAACATTCGAGATGGTGCGCACCGCCACCCCCACCCCGGCCCTGACTAGAAATCGGTATATAATCAGGGTTGATCCTGGCTCCATGTATAGCAATGGTGTTGAACACTGACTACGGCGCGTAGTTGAACGTATTGTGGAGTTTGCCCTTCAGAACCGCGACGAACGTGAAGTCAGGACGAGGCTTTCCTTCAGGTTCGGTTCAGACGACGGGGATGTAGAAGATTTTTGGGTAGTAATACCATTCAGACGCTTTGCATTTGTAGATATAGAGTATATATATTAGGCCGTATAATGCAGGCCTCTCAAAGTAGTACAACCTTCAATATGGACAACTTCAGGGTTGATACTGACCGTATCTTCCGTGTTGTGGGTCATAGTGCCACACCTTATACTCTTAACTTCAATTCTCAGGCTATTTATAGACGGCATATAAACGCCGATCGTGGTTGCTGCTTTATAGCACTAGTCTTGGCCCCATATGTTTATTGTACTAAATACTGGGCTCCAATAAACCTTAGGCCCCCCCGCCCATAGCCTAAACCATTAGAGGTACAGTAAAACTAAACATACCTTACAAAAGAGAATTTAATCCTGCATTTAATGAGAAACAATTAAAACTTGGTGTTCCCGCCATTGGTTTCCAAGCCAGCCTGAATTCGCTTTGGGTAGCTTGCCAAAATTGACGTGAATAGATCTTGATCGTTAAGCAAATTTGCTAAACCAGTTTCAATGTGTTGCGTCATTGTATCCTTCGAAAATCGATTTGCTGCAGGTTCTTGAAACAAGAGACATTCAACCTTGTCCTTTATAACTGATCCAATGTGTTCACAGACGTTCAGGTCAGCAGAATTTCCTGGCCATTCTTCATTTCCAAAGAAATCGATCTCATGGTTCCGCAACAACTGTTGAGTGACTAATGCCTTAAAGCAGGGGGCCTTATCGTGCAGATGTGTGACCTGATCGACATCCATAACATTGTTTGGGTTTCTTAAAAAAGGAATGACATGCTGGGATAGAATAATATCACGAAAATACTGTCCATCCCAACTCTGACCATTTGGCTTCAGCACCCACATGAGCTTCTTTGCAGTGAACAACAAACACACCAACACAGTCTGGACTTTTTAATAATTCGCGATAATGTTCATTGTCATCGATTTCATCTGGTGTTGTGGCCCACACTCGATCATTTTGGTAGTTAGGCTGAGGTGTTACGTAAACAAAAAATTCATCGGAGACAGCTAAATGCATGAAATCATCCACATCCCAATCTTCAAGATAATGGGCAAACCACATTCTGTCATCGATGTTAAGTCGAGTTTTTCTTGGCTTTGGAACTTCGTGCCAAGGCTTTAAACCTTGCCTATGACGGTACAGTCGAATGATCTCACCACTAACGATCTTTCCTCTCAACACTTCGATCTCTCTAGAAAGTTTAGCACAGCTGTTTTTCCGCTTACGCGTACCGCTTTCAATGATGTCCTTTGTTTCCTGAGAGAGTGGCAAATTTGGGCGCCCAGATTTGGTTGTATCCATTTCACATTCATCCAAAGTTTTATTCCAATTTCTTTTGACGAAGTCCTCACTTCTTCGCAACTGTTTGGCAACCATGAACGTGTTATAAAGGTGGCTCCAGCATCACGAGCTTCCTGAAATGTTATTGCTCGTATGCGATCTATCACACGTTGCCTCTCCGAATCACCAATTAATTGAGAAGCCATTATATCATCACTTTATCAGCTACAGTAATTTTAATGCCTGCAATAAATAAAGAATTTTATATATTTTTATAATCACTAAAAACTATTTCGATATAAGTAAACATGTAAGCTGCAAATGGGGGCTAAGGTTTTTTGGAACCCCTTACATGGACACAAAAAATTTGGTTGCCGACGGTTGTGCAGTGTGCTCATAAACTGGCAGCTGGTTGCAAGATCAAGTTTGACTCTACTATGGGTCCTGAAGAGCTGAGAAGGGTAGAGCAGGAAATGAATGTTCGCATAGTTGTATTTGGAATGGATGAACGTCGTAGGACTGGGAATGTTTTTAAAATCAGTGTGAGATATCGTACAAGACCCCTACTTATTTTAGGATTGTCAGGTTCAACGTATCTCCCCATCCTCAATATAAGGGCTCTTTACGCGAGTTATGATAAAAGTCGAAAATATGGAAGGCATCATGATTTGTGTAAGGGGTGTCTCGTGTTTCCGGATGATATAGTGAAACATTGTAAGGATTGCCACATGGCATGTGCGCAGTGTAAAAGCTCCAAATGTAAAAGCCGTATGGTTGAAGCTGAGAAGAGGGACTGTGATGTATGCAGACGCACATTTTTCAATAATAACTATTTTGAGCTCCATAAGTCAAATGGCAGGGGTACGAAAATGAGAATCTGTGAATGTGGTATGTTTCATATGATGGATAATGGGGGCAATTTCAAGCATAAATGTGATGAAATTCACTGTTCTACATGCCATGAGAAATATAAGGAGGTTGGAGTAAAGCATGTATGTTATATGCAAGACGCTAAGCCTAAAAATAGACCTTGTATAACTGTCTACTACGAAAAAGAAACATATACGATTGCTGAAACCAAAGAGGTTATCCCACATCTACTTGTAAGCCAAACTATCTATAATGAGTGCATAGAGTTCGAGTGTGATGAGTGTAATAAATGTAGTAAACGAACAAACGTTTTTAAAACAATTGCACACGACAGTCCCGTGAAACTCTTTGTGACCTATGTTGTCAAGTTAGCGGACAAGTTAAAAATAATGATTGTGTATATTCTTGCCCATAACGGGGCAAAATTTGATACACAGTTCCTTTATAAGGAGCTGCTTGAGCACGAGTCATCTGAGATATTTACAGGTGATCCCTTGAAAAGAGGAAACAAACTTATACAGATGCAAATAAGAGGTAATGTTCAGTTTAAAGACAGTTTATTATTCACACCTTTTAAATTACCATAGTAAAGCTACCCAAGGGAATGGGCGTAGCCGCCGAAGTTTCAAAAGATATTTTCCGTACACATTCCTCACTAGCGAAACTAAATTAAGTAGGACTACCTCCAACCAAACATTACTTTAATTATGAATGTATGAGTACAGGTGAACGTGAAGATTTTGACCGCTACTACAACAGTTTTAATGAATCTAATCCTTACAGTATAGCTGATGAATGGGAGCGTTATTGCGTGAATGATGTGCGTGTGCTTAGATTATGTTTCCAAGCCTTTAGAAGGATGTACAGTGCTCACAAGAAGTCTCGCGCCTCTGTCTCGTCCCAAGCTAGTGTGTTAGGTATAAAATGGGCGGTCCTTATGGCAGCGGAGGTGTGTTCGAATTGGTGCACATAATTGCTCTAACCCCATCAATGACGTCCACATTATCATTGTCTTGATCACTCTATATATTTATATATAGAGACATACTGTATATAGATATATATAGAGTATGCAGGGGATAACGTGTCTCAGTCCCAGCTATGGTAGTTGTCTTACAATTAACAGTCCCAATTGCAAGTTACGTTAAAACCTCCACATAAACTACCCTGGACTAAAATAACATACGTGAAGCCCTTACCCACAAACCATTTAAAAGGTGTGATTTAAAAGCTCTCTCTCTCTCTCTCTCTCTCTCTCTCTCTCTCTCATCTCTCTCTCTCTCTCTCTCATCTATCTCATCACACCGCATGGCAATGTATCCATATAACGTTAATAATAACCAAAACTTGAGAAAATATACTCTCTGCCTTCCGCTCTACTTCAAATCCTTTTCTCTTAGTGACCTCTTAATACAAACTAATCTATCATATTTTGCAACTTTTTAACTCTCGTAGGATTCAATTCCATTCCTATAGTGTAAGAGATACTTAAATTCATGTGTGTATTATGCCATATGATGTGCGTAATAAATAACACTGGTCAACACTCATTTTATTGCCAATCATATTAGAGTGATTTTGGGGTAACTTTGTGGTGCTGATTCCGAATATGACATCGGTTTTGCTAGATTGGCTCTAATTTATGAGATAACTGGTACCCCATTGAACACGTAAAAATGCAAAAAATTTAATGTTCAGGCGGAGCCTACTTACAAATCGCATTGAACTTGTCTCAAATCATACAAAAGTAAACACATGAAATACATAATGGCATTTTATTCGGTCTCACCATCTAGAATGTTCCGGTAGTTTCCCATATGCACGCGTTATGGTTACGTTTCCTATTAATTGAGGGTATTCATTATCTCAAGAACTAGAGCCAAATCGGAAAAACTACTTTCATTTTGGAATTCAGCAATCCCAAAATACCCTAAATTCGTACGAATTTCCTTGGCAACGAAAAAAAAATTTTTTTTGGTTGACCTGTGTAATCATTTTTAAATAGTTGGAGCGTTCAAGGTCATCTGGAATAATCTATAGACTACCCCTCAAGCCCA
This sequence comes from Bathynomus jamesi, assembly GCA_023014485.1. Lineage (NCBI taxonomy): Eukaryota > Metazoa > Arthropoda > Malacostraca > Isopoda > Cirolanidae > Bathynomus > Bathynomus jamesi. Next base: position 289,149 of record JAJOZX010001852.1, read on the forward strand.
CTCTCAACACTTAGATTCCCCTAAGACACAGGCGTCTTCAAGTAACATGAATGCGTAGAGATCTAAGGTGTTAGACTCCAAATTATATAATTTATGTGCTAGGTTTAAGAACGCTGGCATGGAAGGATGTAAGGAAGGGACAGTAAAAGCTATAATAGGTTTAATGAAGGAAGTGGAATGAGGATGGAGGTAAGCGTTGCTATGTCGAAGGAAACGAGGTTGGGTGGGGAATTACGAAGGGAGGAGGAAATGCTAAACACAAACTCAAATATTTATTTTAATGCCCTAGACCTAGAAAGACAAAGAGCAAAATACCTTAAACTAACAATGAATTGACGGAAACAGAAGAGTCTGGTCTTAGACGCACTGATAGGTTTAACGTATGTGGCTAGAGCCGCCACTCAGAATTACCACTACTACCTAAGTCATACTAAGGTTATTTACTAGGACAGAGTAGTCATGAGTAGTTATGGAAATAAAATATGATTATACTGTTGATGGCTGACTATATTCAGTTGGGATATAAACTATTGCTGACAATCTTTGGATCCTTGGCTTTTAAGACGAATTTTTTATGCATATGTTTAACAAAATAGGAAATTGGCTGATTATTATTACCATTCGAAGGGTTAGTACCCTTCACAACCGAAATCAATTTCAGAAGGGGTGCATGGTATCCTCATTTCCTTTATCGTCCCAGCACGCTTCACATAAGCCATTTACATAAATATGGAAAGGCCGTCTGTGCACCACGAGACGACCCAGGCAATGCGGGGAGCAATGGTGACATTGCATGAATATGGTGTGCCAATAAGAGAAATATCAAGACGACTAGAGTTCATCGAAACACTGTGGAACGGTGGATTCATCGGTATGAAGCAGAACACTCAATCGCAACTTTGCCGAGGTCTGGTCCTCCGCGTTCAACATCTCAAGAGGAAGATGCTGCGATTGTTAATCATGCCACAGAGCATCCGTTTGTTCCAGCGACGCATATTTACAGACACCTGAACCTTCGTTGTAGCGCAATTACAGTGAACAACAGACTTCACGAGGCAGGGTATTTTTCTCGCGGTCCAGCTATAAAACCTGCATTGACGATTGAGCATAAAGAGGCGCAGATGGGTTTTGCCTTGCAATACTTGCCGCAGGAGGAAGAATTCTGGAGAAAAGTTGTGTACTGTAACGGAAAAACATTTTCAAAAGATAGTCATGGTTCCCTGCATTGTTGGAGGCAGCGCGGAAAACGCTATGAAGAAGGAAATGTTTTCCCGAACAAACGTAGTGGTCACATCAATCTCGGTGTGTAGGGCTGGATGTCTGGCTATGGTGTCGGAGAATTGACTCAAGTAGATGGACGCTTTACTGGACAGCAATATTGCCAGATACTGGAAGAGGTGCTGCTACCCAGTGTTCGTGCTTATCTGGTTCCAGCGCCCGAACTATTTTACTTAATGGGAGATAACAGTCCCATTCATAGGAGTAACGTTGTGAGAGCGTGGTACGAAGATCACCCAGAGATTATTAATCTAATTCTGCCACCACGTTCTCCTGATTTGAATCCGATTGAAAACCTTTGGGCAATAATGATTAACGAATGGGAGCAACGCAATGAAAGAACATTTGAAGCACTTTTAGCTCACACGAGGAATAGTTGGGAGAGCTTACGCCGAACACCAAACATTCCCTACAATCTGGCCTCTTCTATGCCGCAACGATTGCAAGAAATTATTGATGCTGGAGGAAGCTATATGAAATACTGATGTTAAAGCCATGACGTAAATGTGTATCGAATATATATTTATGTTAATATAGAATTTTATTATATTTTTATGTTTGACATCTATAAAAGTATATATTGTGACCATGAAAGAACTTTACTTATCCTTAGTTAGAATCTTTTCTTGCAATGTCTACGCTCGTGGAGATGATAATATATGCATTGTTGAAACAAACTATGAGAAGGTAATAGTTTCAGGAAAAAAATAAAAACTGGCAACATCGAGGTCATCACATGTTTATGGGAATTGTCATATGATATGCTACCAATAAACTCTTATATACTACTATATACAGTATACTATATTACGTAATAATTACGATGAACAAATCAAATGCAAATTTCTCTGATTCACGGCCCACCAGTCTTGCTAGTTTAGACTAATGACTTTCATAAGATGGAATAGGTTTAACATAGTTCGTTTAATAGGTTACCACTTAAAACAATGGATAAACTATCTATTAATGAGACGACCGTGACTTCCTCGAAATACGAGCGCGTGAGAGGTTCACTGAGGAATTTGGTCATTAGATTCTTCACGTAGGATATATATCACAAACAACAATATTGACAACAATTCCCAACAATTACTTAATATCAATAATTGCATTTGAGCAAATAATTTAGACCTGCGTCAAAATAACTTAGGTATCATGCCATGATTTGGGATATTTGCCGAACTAGTCGTTCTCTATAGTCTACAATATATATTGAGACGGTATAATGTAATGCCCAGCTAATATTATGATGACTAGGATTGCTCCATAACCATCCCAACATCCCGAAACTTGCTCCGTTCTGCTTCTTAATCATTTGTATTTTAAACACTAAAATGTAGCTGAAGTGACGTAATAATGGACGTCATTGATTGAGTTAGAGCAGTTATTTGCACCAATCCGAACACACCTCCGCTGCCATAAGGACCGCCCATTTTATACCTAACAGACTAGCTTGGGACGAGACAGAAGCGTGAGACTTCTTGTAAGCACTGTACATAGAACGTTTCAAATGCAATCCGTTGCAGTTCGCAACCACGATCGCATCATTGTGCTTTACAGTGTTCAAGAACAATTTCATGGCTAAAGACACCTTAACATTCATTTACAGAAACAATCCCAGCAGTTATGGGCACAAGGCTATTTACTGACTTATACACATACAGCAACATACAGGTGTATATATAAAGCATGCCCGCAACACGGAGGAAGTACCCATTGAAGTTAATGGTCGTGTTTTGTGGGTCGATGGTCTAAGCGAAAACCATGCCACTGGTGAGAACGCTGTGTACTCCTTTAAAGGTTGCTGGTGGCACGGATGCCCACGTCCTGAGTGTGGAATCGTAGGAGATTTCCACGTTAGATCTCCTGCCGACAGTCTTGCATGAACCCGCACCCGCGATCAGCTTATAGGCACCCAGTTCACTTACAATGTTTTGTGGGAGCATGAGTATGATGCACGGATGGAAACAGATGTACAGTACCGTGAAGAAATAAACACGATCAAGCGTTCAATGGTGCTGGATCCTCTCAAATGCGGTGATAGCTTGTTCGAAGTGCGTACAAATCCCTTCAAGCTATACTTTCCTCCTACGGAGGGTGTGAAACTCCATTACTACGACTTCTGTTCTTTATATCCCTACGTGATGAAGAACAATCCGTACCCGGTAGGTGCACCTGAAAAACTGGTGGGACCTGATCTGCCCACCATCGAGGTGTTTTCAACAAATTTGAACAAGTACTATTTCGGTCTTTCTTTCGTAGATATGCTACCTCCTCGCGATTTATGGATGCCGATCTTACCCGTCGTTATAGACAGAAGCTCATGTTTCCTCTGTGCGTGAAGTGCGCAGAGGAGAACAATGCGACTTGTAATCGCACAACCAACCAGCGCAAGATCAGAGGCGTATATACAAGCCGTGAGCTGTCCCTAGCCGTTCGCCATGGCTACAGAATATTGAAGATATATGAGTTGTGGAGGTTTTAGAAGCTACCCAACCTTTTCACGCCATATATAAACACTTTTTTGAAGGATAAGGTAGAGGCATCAGGGTATCCGCGAGGAGTTGATATCGAAGATGAAAAATCGGCTTATATTCAGCAAGGGCTTTATTGCAAAGTTGTGTCTAAACAGTCTTTGGCGAAAATTTGCACAGAATACAGGAAAGGGGAACGTTCATTTGCCACAAAGTTATAGTGAAGTCTGGGATTATGCCAACGCTCTCGACAAAGAGGTCATGGAGATCGTGAATCTAGGTAATACGTACATAATAAAGTACAACATTACCGAATTGACCACAGACACATCTCGTGTTACAAACATACCTGCAGCCAGCTTCACAACGGCCAAAGCACGCATCAAACTTTGGGGTTTATTGCATTCTCTTGGTCGAAGGGTTCTGCTACGCCGATACAGATAGTGTGATATTCACAGCGAGGGAGGGTGAATACATGCCGCTAATTGGCGAATTCCTCGGAGAGTTGACTGATGAGATCAAGGATGAGTATGGAGACATCCCATACGCCGACTCTTTTGTCTCAACAGGTCAAAAAACGTTGGGGTACGGGTGAGGGTGGGGGAGGATATGAAATATATCGTGAAGGCTAAGGGTATCACGCTTAACCAGGCGAACCGACGGGTCGTTAACTTTGACTCGTTGAAGGATCTAGTGTGCTTGGAAGATGTGGGCGACCAGCCACCCCAAATGACTGTGGGGACCCACAATTTTCGGGCGCAGAAGCTGGGTGGCGTGAAGGAACTTAGGGGTAGGAAGGTTTGCCGTAACACCTACAGGAGACGTTAGCAGGTGCCTGGTACCTATGATACCGTACCCTTTGGATGATACTTTACCCTTTGGATGATACAGTACCCTTTGGATGATGCTGTACCCTTTGGATACCATATACATATGTCTATTTACTTGTTAACGATATGTTTATTTTATTATTACACGTATTTTAAATATATACCTTGAATAATTCGATATGTTTATTAAATAAATCTTGTTTCAATTAGCGTTTCACTTTCTACTTTGTATGTGTGTGTGTGTGTGTGTGTGTGTGTGTGTGTGTGTGTGTACAGGAGAAAGTTCTAAGCTCGACCCCTGTATGATCGATCAATAATCACGTGACTCCTACTACTACCTGGCCATATCTCTACCCTGCGTGCTCAGTTGACAGCTGCAAGCCCTGAATCTCATACGTGTATGTGACGAAATCTCACGTAGACGAAAAATAGTAATGGCTACCTTTAATATTGCGTGTTCGACGTTTATGAAGTAGTATTCGGCAAAGTGTGAAGACTCCCTATTCCACCTTTCTTTGATACTTTTAAGGATAAATTGAACCGTGCGAAGCTTGAGGAACAATAGGTACAAATACTCTACGGCTATTCTGCCGAGAGCATTGCAGGGTGTATTGAATTATGTTGCAGGACTAAACTTTATAAAAGCCTACATATACCGAGAAGTGGAAGAAACAACACGTGCAGAAGAGAATCAACGGTTATGGTTAGTGAGTCTTGTTGATGAGTGGTATGACAAGAGGTATTATGTCATGTTGCATCATACAGAGTACTCGTACCCTGCGGCTGAGAATGTAAATCTTGTCATAATGGAGAATCTGAAGTATTTTTACGACTACAATAATATATACCATGACGAGATTTGTAGTGAGGTTGTGGCTGAAGGCCTGCGTGGTTTTTGATAGAATTTAGAGACGAGTATTGTCTGCTACGCATAAAGGAAAAATATGGGCATATGTTTCTCTCAAATAGTGCGCCGGAGTGTGAATAAAATGTGTTCAGTTCGTGAAAATCTCCCTGAACGAAAATGTCTGGTGCGCATTCTGGGGAGTGGAAGTGATAAAACATTAAAACCGGTTTTGTTTCATGTATCGCAGATGGAAAATTTCTCAAAACACCTACCCAGTATAATGGGATACAAGTTTTCACATGAATCTTTCACGTTCGAACAACGCCGTACACGATTCATCAGCTTATGGTGTGACTCACTCCTCCACACCTCCCGTCGAGCCGATCCGCCCACCTGTGGCTCATATTCATCTCAGAGTTTGAATCGACTGGACGTGCACTCCTCACAATAGAATAAGATGGAGCTTCCTTTGAGCAGCATTCTCAATGCCGTGTACGATGTATCCGTGACGAAGTCATTGCGTGTGTTCAGGCGTAAAACAGGTGCCATTAACAATGTACTGGAAACGACTTGGAGACAAACAAACTCTGGTAAACGGAATGTTGTCTATTTAAGTGTTGAGGAGATGAATAGAGTTTTTGTGGTAGTTGAGAAGTGGAGCGAGGACCGTTATAAAATACCTGCAGGTGTAGGCAAAGAAGAGAACAGATTAGTGATACCCTCTCATATGCCATTGGTTGTACGCTGTGTATAAATGACGATCAGCCATGCATTGATATTCGATTGATGTGGAAGAATGCTTCTGATAATAACGTTCTTATCCCTACGCGAAACCGTTTCATCCTCGACAGAATGTTTGAAATCGTCGGTTTCCGCAAGCTGAAGCCTATATTAGACGCTCGTGTTACGGATATGCTTTATTTTCATTCGGTTCTTGAATACGCATACACCGCTTTGCTCGACGAGTTTACTGAGTGTAGGACTGAACAAGGCAAGAATGGGCTAGAGATGGATGCTTTTTTAAAAGGTCTACATTCTTCAAAAAATCATGAACTTTGGTACAAAGGACTTGAGCGGTACAGGGCTGAGCTCACCTACACCGTTCACCCTGAAGAACTATTTCTTTATATAATGAGCAGCTGTCGCTACGACTTAGAAGATTATTTCAACTGCCGCTATGAATTGTGACGATGAGTTCACGATTGAAAAGCTCGGATCGATAAGAATAAACTATCGACTGGAAAGGAGTGTTTATAAACTTGTATTTAAGAATGATGTTGTGGCTAACGATGACCTCTTTGTACGTGCTTTTGAATGTATTCTGTCCATGTTTAAAGATAACGCCAATCGAATGTAAAGTGGGCACAAAAAGAGTATTGAACGAAATGAAGGCCCTTTACATCAAATATAGACATCCCTATAACTTGAGCGATGAAATAATGTTAGTTGTATTTATGCATAGTGCAAAGCATCAATGATGTAACTGTAGACTCGATTACGTGCGAGTTTAGTGTTTTAGTTAAGCGTAGTAGAACATAAAGTGTATGTATTTTGAGGGTTTTGCAGTATATTTATTTTCTATATATTTAATTATTTAATATAAATATGTATATATAAATTTCTCCTTTAATATTATTTTGATGATTATATTCCATCGTTTAAAACTGTGTATTTCTTATGCTATTATTATCAGGTCATCCCATAAGTAATGTCGTTTTTTACGATAGATTAAGTTTAAACTAGTCCTACTCTGTTTAAGCATAAATTTTCCGAAGGTTATATCTAAGAGGAGATCTATCGTGTTTCGCTACATACTTTACAGACCTTGACCAGTGAAGACGTGCGTTTTGCTTTATGTGAACCCCTCATAAACATGGCGGTTTTAGAAGAGCGTATGAGGTATATAATGCTTTACGAGTTCCAAAAAGGGAATAATGCTACTGAAGCAACGCGAAGCATTCAGGAAGTTTATGGCAACGATATTCTGCATGTGAGGAAATGTCAAAGATGGTTTCAAAAGTTTAGGAATGGTGACTGCTGTTTGACAGATGCAGCACGCTCTGGACGCCCTGCTGAGTTTGATGATGACCTGCTGTTAGCCGCACTTGAAGAAGACTGTTCAACAACTGTCGAAGAATTGGCCCAGAAACTCAATTCATCCCCGTCCACCATCCATCGACATTTGCAACAACTCGGGAAAGTGCCTAAGTTAGGAAAATGGGTACCACATGAATTGTCAGTCGACAATCTGAGGGTGCGGGTAAACATTAGCTCTTCATTCCCGTGAACTCCAAGATCCGTTTTTGCACCGTTTAGTGACTGGTGATGAAAAGTGGATACTGTACCAGAATGTTAAGCGCCGTCGACAGTGGGTTTGTGCCGGAGAACCAGCGACACCACAGCCAAAACCAAATATTCACCCTCGGAAGGTGTTGCTTAGTGTTTGGTGGGATAAAGGTGGTGTAATACACTTTGAAACCTTACCACACAACCAAACAATCACCGCTCAAGTCTACTGTCAACAACTGAACACTGCACTAAAAGAAAAGAGACCTTCTTTGGTTAATCGGAAAGGAATCGTGTTCCACCACGACAACGCACGTCCTCATACCACTCGGATCACTTCTGTAAAAATTGAGGAGCTTGGGTGGGAAAAACTTCCACATCCGCCATATTCTCCAGACCTTGCTCCTTCAGATTATCATCTCTTCGGGAGTCTGCAAAACTATCTTAACGAGAAACAGTATACTTCTTTAGATGACCTGCACACCAGTCTTTCTACGTTGTTTGCCTCAAAACCGCCTGAATTTTATAAACATGGCATTAAAAAGCTCGTAGGACATTGGCAGAGTGTCATTGATTCCGATGGAAAATATATACTAAATTAAAAAGTTTCAGTTGAGTTTTTTTTTGTACTTCAAATTCCGATCTAAAAAACAACATTACTTATGGGATGACCTGATATTTTTTGATTGTATATATATTCTTCCTTCGTATTTCTTATACTATTATTATATTTTATTGCATATATTCCTCGTTTAAACTGTGTATAGAATGAACTAATTTGATTGTGTATTTATCTTCTATATATTTCATGAAATTATTTCCAATAATTTGTCTAAATAAACAGAATGATGTAATGGTGTTTTATTTAATTCTCTTGGTTGTGTATATATAAACGATATTAATTAAATAAACAAATATATATATATATATATATATATATACCAAATGGTTGATTACGCCTTCTAAGCTGACTGGCGGCTTAAGACTTCTAAGCCAACTTTCAAGAATATATGTTTTAATTAAATAAATAGTGCAATCTGGCAACTCAAAATAATAATGTGCACCTGAACAAGCCATTTACGCCTTCTAAGCCAGATTAAGCCTTCTAAGCCAACTGGCTGATTAGGACCTTCTAAGCCAAGTACAAAGACCAAGAGCTATATTATGCGTCTGGCGGAGCCAGGCGAAGGATGGTCTCTTTCTCTCTCTCTTAGGTTAAGGCTTACATTCTTAGGTTAGGATACGGTACCCCTTTGGGGGGTGAGGGGTGGGGTTGTAACAAAAAGGGGGGTGCAACAAGGTGGATGTCTTGCAACAAAGGGGGGAGGGTTTTTGCAGCAAGGGGGGGGGGTCCTCTAACATTGATCAACAGCTGCAACATTGCAATTGCACTCTCCCTCTTTGCGCCCACACTACTGATAGAAACTGTCTTCTCTACCAAGCCAGACCTAGAAGTGTGGCAACCAGCTTAACGAGGTTACGAGGTACATATCGGATCACTTTAACATATTGCTTCCCAGGAACCTCTCTTTAACAAATTGCTTCCCAGTGTACATCACTTTAACATATTGCTTCCCAGTGTTAATCACTTTAACATATTGCTTCTCAGGAGGGATCACTTTAACATATTGCTTCCCGAATGCTTTGGGAAGCAATATGTTAAAGTGATCCTATATATCTATATACCTGTACCTTTTTCCACAAAAAGCACTATATACAGTATATATATATATATATATATATATATATACATTTAGGATAAAAACGAAGACGTAGAGCAAGAAAGTCATTATATTTGGCTGCAGCCGACGTTTCGGGCAACACTACCCATTTTCAAGGCCTAATAAAAAAAAGGCTAAAATTAATGCATGACAAAAAAATAAAAAAATTATACGAATGTCAAAAACAAACAATTCATAGCACAGAATAAAAACTTAAAGAATAAAAATTAAAAAGCGTAAAACAAGCATAAGCCAAAAACAAATTAAAAATTATATACAGGACAAATAACACATGATAAAAGTAAAACTTTAAAACTAAAAACATTCAAACAAATTAGTTAAAAATTAGTTAAACTTCACTAATAAAAAGTTAAATGAAAAAACGCAAAAGTGCACGAAACATACCATGCTCACTTGACATCCTCAAACAACTGAGCGAAAAGAAGACAGGGTCAAGGGGAAAACAGAAAAATTTAGTTGGTAGGCATTCTAATTAATATAAAGGGGGTAACAGCTGGAATCAATATTTAAGCTGGAATTCAGAAATTTAATGCACAAAGATTCATAAATACGGAGAGAGGACGGACATTTTAATGATTTAAGAATTTTAAAGTTATTAACGGAAATATCAACTTTACACTTAACAGAATGATTTCTAATGGCAGACTGTTCCTTTTTAGATAAAACTTTCCTGTCCTATGGCTAATACCCATATGGGAGCAAAATCTCGCCTGCAAAGAACGAACTGTGCTGCCAACGTAGTTCCCCTGGGAACACCCAGGGCAGGTAAACAAATAAACGACAGAACAGTTCATCGCAGGGGGATTTTGTCCTTACAACGGAAAAAACATTCAAGGGTGTTATTATTCACAAAAGCAACCTTAAAATCAGTGTGAAAATAAAATTTCCTCACCACACTCAACAATTGCTTTTTCACAAAGTGTTAAATTGGTAGAGGTCAGGTAAAACAAGATATTTACAATTCTTAGGAACATCATACGTTGGGATAAGTTTGGGGGAATAAACATTATTAAGTAATTTACCAATAATACCTTGTACAAGAACCCGTGGAAAACCATTTTTAAAGAAAAAATCAGTAAGAAATTCAAACTCATTATGAAGCAGAGCAAAGTTTGAGCAAATATTATAAGCTCTATGCACTAAAGTGCGAATCGAACTTAGTTTGTAATTAAAATCGCAAAAACTATAAAAATTAAAACCTAAACCCGTAAAAGTAGGCTTCCGGTATGTAGAAGTTAAAACAGTTGAGCCTGATTTGGAAACCAAAACATCAAGGAAAGGAATAGAACCTTGAACTTCCTTTTCCTGCGTAAATATAATATTCTTATGAAGTGTGTTCAAAAAATTTAAAAACTGAACTGATTGATTATCCGTTTGGAATAAAGCAAACGTGTCATCAACATAACGTCTGTACAAATTCGGCTTCAGGTGAGGGGGGCACTCACAGAAGGCCCTTTCCTCAAGATGAGACATGAAAATATTCGCAAAAACGGGACCCAAGGGGCTCCCCATCCCCACTCCATCCAACTGACGGTAAACACCCCTTGAAAACTAAAAAAGTTATCCTTGACAGCCAAATTCAGAAGCTGCTCAAACTGTGCTCTGCCAAAGCCGTGAAAAAGTGAGTCCGGCTGTGGAAAAGCTTTATTTAAAATAATTGTAATGGTCTCATCCAAGGGGACATTTGTAAAGAGGGAAGATACATCAAAACTTGTCATAAACAAAGAATTCATATTAAACTTCTTAATTTCCGACACGAAAGAAAAACTATCCTTAACACTGTACAAGTTCACAGTAAATGATGATAACAGTGGGACAAGAAATTTGGCAAGTTTGTAATTAGCCAAAGGATAAGACGCTAAAATTGGGCGCAATGGAACACCGACTTATGAACCTTAGGCAGACCATACATAAGGCCCAAATAAGAGCCTGAAACGTACAATTCATCATAAGTGGAGGAATTAATAACACAATCATGTTTAAGCTTAAGCAAAACACGGTTAACCTTGTCTTCCAATCGCTGAATAATTTTAGAAACCTGTTCATCTACCTTAACAAATTTTAATGAATCAGAAAGAATATCAAGCATTTTTTTAATATAACAGTTTTATGAATAAAACTGATTATATTAAAAAAATGCTTGATATTCTTTCTGATTCATTAAAATTTGTTAAGGTAGATGAACAGGTTTCTAAAATTATTCAGCGATTGGAAGACAAGGTTAACCGTGTTTTGCTTAAGCTTAAACATGATTGTGTTATTAATCCTCCACTTATGATGAATTGTACGTTTCAGGCTCTTATTTGGGCCTTATGTATGGTCTGCCTAAGGTTCATAAAGTCGGTGTTCCATTGCGCCCAATTTTAGCGTCTTATCCTTTGGCTAATTACAAACTTGCCAAATTTCTTGTCCCATTGTTATCATCATTTACTGTGAACTTGTACAGTGTTAAGGATAGTTTTTCTTTCGTGTCGGAAATTAAGAAGTTTAATATGAATTCTTTGTTTATGACAAGTTTTGATGTATCTTCCCTCTTTACAAATGTCCCCTTGGATGAGACCATTACAATTATTTTAAATAAAGCTTTTCCACAGCCGGACTCACTTTTTCACGGCTTTGGCAGAGCACAGTTTGAGCAGCTTCTGAATTTGGCTGTCAAGGATAACTTTTTTAGTTTTCAAGGGGTTGTTTACCGTCAGTTGGATGGAGTGGGGATGGGGAGCCCCTTGGGTCCCGTTTTTGCGAATATTTTCATGTCTCATCTTGAGGAAAGGGCCTTCTGTGAGTGCCCCCCTCACCTGAAGCCGAATTTGTACAGACGTTATGTTGATGACACGTTTGCTTTATTCCAAACGGATAATCAATCAGTTCAGTTTTTAAATTTTTTGAACACACTTCATAAGAATATTATATTTACGCAGGAAAAGGAAGTTCAAGGTTCTATTCCTTTCCTTGATGTTTTGGTTTCCAAATCAGGCTCAACTGTTTTAACTTCTACATACCGGAAGCCTACTTTTACGGGTTTAGGTTTTAATTTTTTAGTTTTTGCGATTTTAATTACAAACTAAGTTCGATTCGCACTTTAGTGCATAGAGCTTATAATATTTGCTCAAACTTTGCTCTGCTTCATAATGAGTTTGAATTTTTCCTTCTTACTGATTTTTTCTTAAAATGGTTTTCCACGGGTTCTTGTACAAGGTATTATTGGTAAATTACTTAATAATGTTTATTCCCCAAACTTATCCCAACGTATGATGTCCTAAGAATTGTAAATATCTTGTTTTACCTGATCTACCAATTTAACACTTTGTGAAAAAGCAATTGTTGAGTGTGGTGAGGAAATTTTATTTTCACACTGATTTTAAGGTTGCTTTTGTGAATAATAACACCCTTGAATGTTTTTTCCGTTGTAAGGACAAAATCCCCCTGCGATGAACTGTTCTGTCGTTTATTTGTTTACCTGCCCTGGGTGTTCCAGGGGAACTACGTTGGCAGCACAGTTCGTTCTTTGCAGGCAAGATTTTGCTCCCATATGGGTATTAGCCATAGGACAGGAAAAGTTTTATCTAAAAAGGAACAGTCTGCCATTAGAAATCATTCTGTTAAGTGTAAAGTTGATATTTCCGTTAATAACTTTAAAATTCTTAAATCATTAAAATGTCCGTCCTCTCTCCGTATTTATGAATCTTTGTGCATTAAATTTCTGAATCCAGCTTAAATATTGATTCTAGCTGTTACCCCCTTTAATTAATTAGAATGCCTACCAACTAAATTTTTCTGTTTTCCCCTTGACCCTGTCTTCTTTTGCCTCAGTTGTTTGAGGATGTCAAGTGAGCATGGTATGTTTTCGTGCACTTTTGCGTTTTTCATTTAACTTTTTATTAGTGAAGTTTTAATTTTTAACTAATTTGTTGAATGTTTTAGTTTTAAAGTTTTACTTTTATCATGTGTTATTTGTCATGTATATAATTTTTAATTTGTTTTTGGCTTATGCTTGTTTTACGCTTTTTAATTTTATTCTTTAAGTGGTTTTATTCTGTGCTATGAATTAGTTTGTTTTTGACATTCGTATATTTTTTTTTTTTTTGTCATGCATTAATTTTAGCTTTTATTTATTAGGCCTTGAAAATGGGTAGTGTTGCCCGAAACGTCGGCTGCAGCCAAATATAATGACTTTCTTGCTCTACGTCTTCGTTTTATCCTAAATGTAAAATTACGTCTCCTTAGGAGGGATCCTATTTCATATGTATATATATATATATATATATGGAAAGAAGGACCAACACAACAGCAAAAACATTTTCGTTTATTTTTTATACTTCAGACGTTTCGACAAATTTTTTGTCATCATCAGTGAATTATGTCTTAAAACCTTAAAACAAAAATGAGAATAATGAAATTTACCTCAATACAAAATTAAAATTATTAAAATTACATCACTACAAAAAATTAAAATCATTAAAATTAAAATTAAATTAAAATTACCTCAACTTACAAATACACAATGTTTACATCATTCTCGGATGATTAAATTACTTTCATCAAAAACCAAGACGGATAAGTTTTTTTTGAGTACTCTTTTGGGTTTATTAATGTTTGGAACTCTAAATATACTCGAACCCTCGTTCTTCGTACTTGCTGCTCAGCTTCTTAATCAGTACTAAAATTTTAAATTTATAATACAAATTACAAATAAAAAATTCCGTCATTTTACTTGGAATTTAATTCACACTTAATTGCTACTTCAATATATTATAAAATTATAAAATAGATGCTTACCTGAATGCAGCCAACACTGCAGAATATCTCTAACTCTTTGCTGGCAGAATCCATCTCTATTACGGCAGAATTTGAATATGATGATAGTATCTGGCAACTCTATTTAAATTTTACTTAATTTATTGTGCATTACCCAATATTAAGATATCATGCATAATCAGATGTTTGACATTAACTGATAAGCACGATATATGTAAAAATTTCTAATTCACGTCAACGATTTTAATCTTTGTACCACATTTTATCATATTCGCATTAGGGTGTCCCAAAAAATATGTCCCCATTTTTATTTGCCGGTTATTTCATAGTGTGATATTTTATTATTGTATATGGAGTTTCTTCTTCAGAAAGGTAACAGCTTGCGATTTTTATTCCGCATATACCAGTACCTATATGTACATACCTATATATTTCTAATCTTCAATTACTTAATAACTACGGTAATAAATATTGTACATATATTAAAACCGTTCTTTCTTCATTTCATACTTAAAGCAATAACTTTTCCAATTTCTATGAAATAAGAAAGAGACTATTGCTGTGACGTAACTAATTTCTCATTTAGCGTTACTTTTTGGAATAACCGTGAAGAGTTAAATTTTCCGACCTAGTAATTGTAACTGTAACTAGGGATCACCTGAAGATCCGTCACCCCAGCCTTTTTTAGTTAGTTTATTTTATAAGGCTAACAACGAAAATATCACGACTTAACCTAACCATTCGTCAAGGGCGTACAGTTGATTAACGATTGGTTAGGTTAAGTCGTGATATTTTCGTTAGTTAGCCTTATAAAGCCAACTCTAAAAGGATGGGGTGACGGATCTTCAGGTTATCCGAATTTAGTTACAAAAAATCATGAATATTTGTAATTTCTACAGTTACCATATTCTGTCAGGGCAAAAGTTAGTAACTACATTTATCACAGGCTTTACACGATGTACAACTGCGCTCATAATTCTTAGAATACTCTTGAGAACAAACAGCGACAATTGGCATTTATTTATTGTGTGTACTACAAACGGTTGTAACATTTTATAAATGAATCTCGGGTTTAGCGCTGATTGGTTGTCTTAGTGCCAAATGTCTTTAGAACATAATTATTTCCATTCATCACTCTGGTTTACATATTACTAAGGAAACATAAATGAATAATTAAATATAAATTAAAAAAGCGGATATACATTAACAATGAAGTAAATAAAAAATGGTCTTGTAAAAACTAAAAAAAACCTTCGAACGTGATGACAGTGTTCATGTTATTGGCAAGCCTGTCATCCTGAACGAACAAAGCCGTTGGTAGGCATTGTTGCTCCCTGAGCAAATTCAAAATTGATTCATTTATTTATTTATTTATTTACATTTAATATTGAGCATAGAATCAGATATTATTTTGTGTTATTACAAAAACAGAGCAAAAACCCGATATATATAAATACATATATAGGCGATTTATGACTGGAAAAAACAATGTTTTGATATACAGGGTGGGCCGTAAGTTTCCATACATAGGAAAAATAAACATTTTTTTATGGACAACCATTTTTATTTATATAATATGCTTTACATGGTTGCCATTGTTTTGAAAACACATTTCAATACGTGTTCCCCACTGTTGATGAACACGCATTAGCACAGTTGACGTTATGCTTGTAATGGCGTTGGTGATACGTTCCTTTAGATGATTTATGTCTCGTATCTTTTCCTGATACACCATGGCCTTCAAGTGCCCCCAAAGATAGAAATCAAGGGGGGTGAGATCTGGGGATCTGGGAGGCCACTCCACAGGACCACGCCGACCAATCCAAGCATCCGGAAACTGCTGATCCAAATACCGACGCACGTGAAGACCATAATGAGGTGGAGCTCCATCTTGCTGGAATAAACTGGGAAGTTACCTTCCTCGTTTAGCAGGGATGGGAAAATCTCTTCTTGCAACTGTTAAGATACCTTTCGGCATTAAGATTTCCACTGACAAAAATTGGTCCAATAATTCTGTCACCCCAATCCCGGCCCACACCATCACTTTACCAGCACCTTGCATCTTCGTCGGACTCAGCCAGTTAGGGTTAGCATTACTCCAATAACGTATGTTTTGCCGATTAACCTCTCCATTGACGTAAAAATTTGCTTCATCAGTAAACAAGATCTTAGTTGAAAAGTTGCATCCTCGTTCACTTTGGTTAATGCCCATTCACAGAATTCCATCCGTCTATCCGGGTCGTCTTCACTCAAATGCTGTGCCATATGCAATTTGTATGGATGCCATTTGTTTGCTTTCAAAATGCGCCTGATACTCGATCTGCTGACACCACATTTCTGCAGACAACCGTCGTGTTACTTTTTCTGGGACTCCGTGTAAGCGCTGTAAGTATCGTAGCTGTTGTGTCTTCATCGGTGGCTGTACGTCTTGGACCTTGACCCTTCGCGGTTGATCTGCAACATTTCAGTTTTCTGAAACTTGTTAATAAGTTTTGCCACAGTGTCGTGTGTGATGTTCGTTCCATGTTTTCTGTTAAAGTTCATTGCAACATGTGACTGCTTCCAGACCCAGCCATCAGTATGATTTCAATTCGTTGCTCTTTCGTCAAACGCATATTCTTAGGGTATCTGAAACATAAAAACAAACGTTTAAGTTTTCCTATGTATGGAAACTTACGGCCCACCCTGTATATATATTAAATTTTAATGACATTATAACATTACCAGATTGATGGGTATCTGTAGGTTTCATATGTCATTGTTATATCCGAGGCAAATGCTATTTCTAGATCAGCAACACTAATTGTTTTGGATTATGAAAATGAAAATGAAAAGGTTTATTGGCAGACTATAGTCCATATAACAAATATTATTAATACAATGACAGTTCATACACTAAGGATAAAAATATACACAATTGATTAGAAATAATACTGCACTGTCGAAGTTAAGTGGAGCTACAGACAGACGTTTTCGTACCAAGAAGTCCATAGCTTAGAGGATAAATGGCAGGAATTCATGGATAGTTTGGATGATCGGGTTGGTTGATTTTTTAATTCTTTGCATTAGACTGTGTTGAGCACGTCTTGTTACCTCCGGGAAGCTCGGAACATTGCGGGTAGCAAACATTTGCGAAGCTGAGCATCTCGGGGGTAATTTATATAAGAGTCTAAAAGACCTGTTGTACAGCAAATTTAGGCTTCTGCCAGAACCTTTTTTATAATTCACCCAGAGTTGCTGACCGTATATATTACTGCAGAAAGTACAAAAGAGTGTGTCTTTAGCTTCACTTGTACAGAAACTAAAGTTCCTTATGGTCATATTCGCTTTAGCACACAGGCTTCGAGATTGTTTTCTTACATCCGAGTCATCACTCAAGGAGCTGGTAATAGTTTGACCCAAATACTTAAACTCTTGTACTTCCTCAATTACTTCACCATTCATTTTAAACCTTATATCAGCTGGCTGATTACAGCTTTTAGGATGAAATTGCATAACCTTAGTTTTTGTAACATTAAAAAGAATATCATGTTTCTGCGAATAAACTTCGCAGACATTTAGTAGCCGATCCAGACCTTTAACAGAGGGACTTATTAACACCATATCATCGGCATAAACTAAGTTATTTATCCTTGTGTTATCTATAAAACATCCTACTGTTGCCTCATTAAGTGAAGCAATTAATCCGTCAATATACACATTAAACAGCATAGGGGAGAGCAAGGAGCCTTGTCTCACCCCGCAAGAGGAGCCAAAACACTCGGATAGTACATTGCCCCACCTAACAGTGAAAGATTGGTGGGAATACCAAAATTTCAATAAATTTAATATGTACATGGGAACCTTCCTGTCTTCTAGTTTTTCAAATAAAATATTGTGGTTCACCCTATCATATGCCTTACTTATATCAAGGAAACAGCTATAAATGGTTGAATTACTGTCAATGTATTTAGATATTGTTTCTTTAAGTACATAGATACACAGGTCAGTTGAGTGGGACCTTTTAAAGCCAAACTGATTAGATATCCATAGGAAATCATTTAATCGGAGTAACAAGAGTTTTTCTAGTAGTTTCGAGAAGCAGGAAGCGACAGCAATAGGCCTGTAATTATTGCTGGACAGAATGTCTCCATACTTATTTTTGATCAGGGGCAAGATATATACCCTCATGAACTCTGCAGGATATAGCTATGAGCAAGCATGGCTGATAGGAGCAATGATATATGCAGACATACTACGTCATTTGCATATTTTAAGTGCTCATTCGATAAGTCATCTACCCCTGACGCAGAACCAGTCTTTAACTCTTTAATTAACCTCTTTACTTCAGAAAATTATATCAAAATATTTTCCCTTGTCCCTCCCACAATCGTTTCGCTGCAATCTATCTTAAGATTATCCCTACTCACACTGTTAAGAATGTTAGAGTAGTGGTTTTTCCACAGCTTTGCAATTTCATCCTCTCGCGACACCCCATCGATTGTCGGAGGGAGGACATTTTTGACACCCGTTTGATTCTTAACAAATTTCCAAAATTTGTTATTATCGTTATTTATGCGAGCTTCACAGGCTTTTGATGCTCCAATAGACTCTTCTTCCTGTTTACATCGCCTTATGGCCGCCTTATACTGACCCCGACTTCTACACATATTTATGTATACTGGTCCTAATCTGGGTCTACATGAAAGCACCACAAATCGTAGGCGTCTTTCGATTCCCTCTTCAGGGGGGCAATAAAATCATTCCATCCAGGAATAACCTTAGTATGATAGTTGTAAGATTTAATCAAGGGGCTTCCTGCTTCTCTTAACAGGGATATTATCTTACTATAATACATATCTATGAGTTTACAGTGAGAATCATTTGAGCAAGGATTATTACAGCCAAGGTGCAAAATTTCTAAATTATTAAAGAGGTGACACGTTCTGTCTTTGTATTCTATTCTCTGCTGCATATTAACATTGGACCAATCGACACGATTATTCTTACCTATTGAGTTCTTGTTAAGTCGTGTTGCGCATAAATTGGTAACGTTAATTAATAGTTCTAATGGTCTATGATCGGAAAGAAGGAAATCATGCAAAATATGAACTCTAACAATTCGATCCTTTAGATTATTACTAGTGAGACAATGATCAATCCACCTGGTGGTACCACTTATATCGCTAACGTATGTAAAATTACCACTGGCTACCCCTAATACATCTATTACATCACTTATACTTAAATTGGCCGACTCGCACATGTTACCCAATTCTCCAAAGAATTCCGAGATCACATGTGCGTTAAAGTCCCCCATTATTATAGAGTGAGAATATTTGGGGTTATCTGATAATGACTTAATTTTGTACAGCAAATCAATGTATTCATCTAGATAATATAATTGTTTTGCATTAATAAGTTCCATATTATGATTTAAGTGTTGAACCACTGCAGCTGTAACTCTTGATGGTCTCTCACATCAAAGGAGAGAATTAAAGAAAATAAACCTATTACAGTGATTTATATCAATAAACATAGAGCCGTTTAAAAGATGATATTTGACAATTTTGCGAAGGTGTTACACATTCATAATTCACATGAAGTTAAGTTTGTTTATGGTGAAAAATGCATTCATTTTTGGCCACGTTATCCTCGCTAGCCATCGTTGCCACCTTCGATGGGGACACTGGAAAACCCGGAGAACCTACATCCTTCACAAGGAGCAAGGATACCTCGTAATGACGAAGGGATAAGGCATATAGAAGGTATGTTAGGAGCATAGAGAGCTGTGGTAAAATACTTAAATGTACGATTAACAGTCCAAGTAAAGGTCAGTCTTGCCAGAACGATGATGTGAAGACCATACTAAAGATGTTGACTTTCACTTCTCATTTTTCCTCTGAAACAAGGAAACTAATAAAAAATCGTTGGATAAGCACTTGGGCTTAAGGTTGGCAATTTAGATGGTTCTGGTTTGTCTCTAGGATCTCTTTCAAGGTGCCCGAGTGTAAATTTCTTTCACTAACCACACATAAAGCAATCAGACCAATTAATCATCAGTGAATTTAGTTTAGCACTACATTTACTTTATTTAGAACTACATGTAAGTAAAAAAATAAAATTTAAAGCTCTCAAACCTAACCGTAATTAGAAAATGTTTAGACAGTTTTCTTTTTATATAATGACGTTACACCATGAAACAGGAAAATGGAGTACAGTCGTTAAGGGGGCGGGGTCTGCCCCTTGCTCCTCCTCTGTTTATAAGTTGCTGCACGTCACTGTTGACTTTCATTTGTCAGTTACTCACTTGATTTCCCTCAGTGAACATTTCAGGTGAATTCAATATGCATTTTTTACTTTGATATTGCTATTACATCTATAAATTAGTCCAAATTTCATTTTCGATTCACTCAATATTGGTGGGTGATAGACAAATTTTGAGGTCATATTTCAATTTGGCGGTAAAAACGTATAAGATACACCCATTTTTGTTCATGTGACCAGAAAAAGTTTTGGATCACCAGAAGATCAGGGCCCCCAGCCTCAATTACCCAATGATATCTTCGTTAAAACTAACGAAAATATCACGACTTAACCTAACCAATCGTCAAGTGCGTACAGTTGACCTAATCGGGCATTCAATTTATTATTATATTTGGAATCAATGAAAGAAAGCCACCACAGCCTTCTTTAGTTAGCTTTATAAGGCTAACGAAAATATCACGACCTAACCTAACCAAACGTTAGGTCAACTGTACGGTGTACGCCCTTGACGATTGGTTAGGTTAGGTCGTTATATTTTCGTTAGTTAGCCTTATAAAGCTAACTAAAGAAGGCTGGGGCTGGCTTTCTCTCATTGATCCTATATTTGCTACTGTAAAGCAAAAAACAAGAATACATGGTGGCCCTGATCTTCAGATGATCCAAAGTTTTTTTATCATCCAGTGAATTATTGATCTCTGGTTATATAAAGATCGTGGAGTGATCTTAATAACAACGCTATCGAACTCTAAATCAATATGAGTTGAAACTAAATCTCACTCAAGATATAAACACTCTTTAAAGTTATAAACGAAGTAAGAAACTTCTTAAATTTACAATTATTAAGAAATAATACAAATAAATATAAACAGTTAAGTTGAGTGGAGTAACTCTGATGATTATATGCAAAGCGCTGCAAATAAGTTCAAAGCAACTTAATTCGAAATTTATGAAGCACTTGGTATTTAGGATTACCTGAAGATCCGTCACCCCAGCCTTTTATAGTTAGCTTTATAAGTCTAACTAACGAAAATATCACGACCTAACCTAACCAATCCGTTAGTTACACTTATAAAGCTAACTAAAAAAAGGCTGGGTGACGGATCTTCAGGTGATCCGGTATTTATATAATTCCAGTCCAAAGGTATGATATGTCCTTAAACTTACCCCAAACTTTATACCTAACCTACAATTAAATATACGCTAATTAATAAACAAAGCAAATCACAAAATAAATATATAATAGAATATACTCGTTTTATGAGACGTCGCGAGTACGAGGGCAAACTTGCTAAACAAGTTTTGAGATAGACGCCTTTAAAATTTGTGACTATTGTGCACGAGGGTCACATGGCGCAAATACACGCATTTTAAATAACTACATTTTAAGTGTACGAGGGGGTTATTTGGCTGTGCCAAGTTGTCTGTGGATGGGGAAGGATTGAACTATTCATTCGTGGAACAATCGCAAAATCGCCAATTTGGCGAGTTCGCCCCTCGTACCAGCGCCGCCTCATACAATTTACCAATAAATTAGTAAATAAAGAAAAATCACAAAATATACACCGAACCATTATAACTATAATTCATCGAAAAGGTGTCTGTCTGACTGTCTGTTTGTCTGTCCACAGAAAAAACTTTTACGTTTCTGAACCGATTTCGACCAAACTTTGTATGGTGGATGGGAGTGATGAGTAATGAACGAAAATCTGTGACCAGCATCCCCCCTCCACCAATTACTGGGCCCGAAGGCCCCAGCACCGCGATAAAACTATGGAAAAGAACGCAGCCATGAAAATCTTGAGCTTCACATTGCCTCCCGTAATAATAATAATAAAAAAGAAAATTTGTTCTTACAGTTTTCAAAGACTCCAGCACCGCGGTCTAGCGGGTATGCTATGTAACGGGTTATAATTCTACGCATAGGCATATTTACTTAAATAAACCCGTCTGTTAGAAGGGCGGGTATGCTAGTTACTACTATAATTCACCAAAAATGTGTCTGTCTGTCTGTCTGTCCGTCTGTCCGCAGAAAAAACTGTCACGTTTCTGAACCGATTTCAACCAAACTTCGTATGGTGGATGGGGGTGATCAGTAATGAACGAAAATATATGTGTGACCATCCCCCTCTACACCAATTACTGTGCCCGAAGGCCCCAGCACCGCGATAAAACTATAGAAAAGAATGCAGCCATGAAAATCTTGAGCTTTACATTGTGTCAAGATTTGTGAAGCTTAAGATTTTTATGACCATTGTTTTATTGACCATATAATTGAACCCCCAATTACTGTCGGTTCAGTTATTTGGTCAATAAAACTATAGAAAAGAACAGTCATGAAAATCTTAAGCTTCACATAGCCGCCCGTAATAATAATGAACAAAACTTGGTTCATATATGTTTAAAATAAAATTCTACTATCAAGCAACTGTTATCATATCTGTGCTCCAGCCCCTCCCCCCCCTCTTAATTACTGGGCCCGAAGTCCCTAGCACCTCAAATCTAGCTAAATGGGCCCGTAGGGCCCTGTTTAGCTAGTAAATATAATTTACCGAATAAATTGGTAAATTAGGTGACTAAGATTCATAAGAGAAAATCTCCAAGCCGGTCTTTTAAGTATAAGTTGGTCCAAGGTGTAAAGTAAGTTAAACTTTAACGATAATCAGATAAATAATTCAAAGTCATCTTACCATAAATTTTCTGAGGAATCGGGTTATTAATGAGAGTGAATAAGTAAGTGCTCAATGTAATGAATACTTAGTCTAAATTAATGTTAAATAAATGAAATCTTAAAGGAAAAGTAAATAAAAAAATTGAACAATCAAATTCAGGTACCCTAGTGGCCTAGTGGTTAAGACGCTGGGCTGCTGGTGGGGCATGGTTCGGATTCCACGTTGAACTGTAAGTCTAAGGTGGGTGACAAGCTTGACCTTCGTCAGAATGAACAATTCAGGCTGAAGCTAAACCAAAATTAAACCAAACCAAACCAAGGTATGTACAGGGTGTACATAAAGTCAGGATCTATTGTTGTGAAGCACTTGGAAATTATATGGAATTCAATCATAAAATGATAAAGTGGTAACATTTATTAAATAATTAAGAGTAGGATTCGACGTGACGCCCATCAGTATCCCTGCACAGCTCAAATCGTTCCGCAGCATTTCTAAACGCATTCTGGAGCATTTGCGGGGTTATGTTATCTGCAGCAGTTCGTATACGTAAGTTTTGAAGACTCGTAATCTTCGTCTGATAGACGTGCGATTTGATAAAGCCCCATGCAAAGAAATCTAAAGGGGTTAAATCTGGTGATCTCGCTGGCCAAGGTCTTTTGTTGCTTCCGCGTCCGATCCAGCGATTTGGAAAACGTCCATTTAGATAATCCTGAACAATTTTGGCATAGTGACAAGGAGCACCATCATGTTGATAGACGACGGTACTAACAATCCTATCCCCAATCAGCTGAGGTTCAAGGAATTGCTGCAACATGTCCAGATAAATAAGCCCGTAACTGTAGCTTCAGCAAAGAAAAAAGGACCATAAACCTTAGATTTTGTTAAACCCATCCAGACATTAACTTTAGGTGAGTCTCTTTCCCAATTTTGGACGAAATCATTCGGTCTTTCATCTACCCAAATTCGACAGTTATGGCGATTTACTTTTCCACACGTATGGAAAGTGGCTTCATCACTAAAGAGAATGTTGTCCATTAAATTATCACTCCAGATTTGTTCTACGAGATCAGCACACACAGCACTTCGTCGAGGGAAATCTTCCTCATGTAAATCATGTAAAACCTGCAAATGATAGCTTTTCTTCTGCAAATTAACTTTCAGAATTTTGTGCACAGATGACGTCGGGAGGCCGAGTCTGTGTGATGCAGCACGAACGGACGTACGTGGCTCCTCAGTGATAATTCCGCGTACTGCATTCACGGTAAGATCTGACATACACGGTCGTCCTGATCTTCCTTCATCATTTACAGATCCCGTTCGTTTAAATTTGTTCACCAATTTTCGTATTGTCTTGTCTATTGGCCCAGGCTTATGAAATCTCCTTCTAAACTTCTCTCTGATGTTATTGTATTTATTTCCCTCGATTCGCCAAATTACTATTGCCACACGCTCTTCTGTATTCATTCTAAGGGCTTCTGAAAAGAAAAATAGAAAAAAATAATTATTTCACAAAAATAGATCCTGACTTTATGTACACCCTGTATATAAATACGAGAACATGTCCAAATAAGTTTGGACAATAACAGCATGAAAAACCAGAAATTAAGAAAAACATTTAGTTCACCACCTTTTGTATGGATCCAATAAAGCAATGGTTAAAATATAGTTGGGATCACCTGAAGATCAGGGCACCCAGCCTTCGTTAATTAGCCTTAAGTCGTGATATTTTCGTTAGTTAGTCTTATAAGGCTAACTAACGAAAATATCACGACTTAACCTAACCAATCGTTAGGTCAACTGTACGCCATTGACGATTGGTTAGGTTAAGTCGTGATATTTTCGTTAGTTAACCTTATAAGGCTAACTAAAGAAGGCTGGGGGCCTTAATCGGGTCTTTTCCATTTTATGGGAACCACCATTTTTTTAAATAAATATATTGTTCTGAAGCATTTTTTTATGCTGATTCCAAATATATTATTCTTTTGCAGGAGAAATACAAAATAAGAAAGTTATAGTCATTAATATTTTATTATTTATACGATATTTCTTTATTTTCTCACATTGCATAGTTTAAGTTAGGTTAGGTTAGGTTAGTTAGGTTAGGTTAGTTAGGTTAGGTTTGGTTAGTTAGGTTAGTTTAGTTAGGTTAGGTTAGTTAGGTTAGGTTAGTTAGGTTAGGTTAGTTAGGTTAGGTTAATTGTTTAAAACTTAATTACCTCTCTAAAGTAATTGTTATAATCCACGATTGTTCAACGATTGTTGCTAGCCAAATTAAGTTATAATTTTCCATATTGTCAAGTCGAAGCAAATATTTTCATTCAAGGTAAATTAACAACTGATTTGAACTATTAGAAATAGGCTATTAGGCCCTAACTGAGCTTACGATGACGTTATCGTACAAATGACGTCATCGTGGCATATCATATAAATAATAAAAATTTATTGACTATAACTTTCTTATTTTTATTTTTTATTTCTCCTGAAAAAGAATAATATATTTGGAATCAGCATAAAAAATGCTGTAAAACCATGTATTTATTTAAAAAAATGGTGGTTCCCATAAAATGGAAAAGATCCCCTTAATCTTCAGGTTGTTGGTTTACGTCGTCGTCGTTGGGCCTAGGCAAGCTACGGCTTGGGACCGTAGCGCATCTATCCGGTATAGGTTAACCTGGATGATGTAGCAATAAGCACTGCCGCTAGTTAAGTGCCAACCAGTGATTATCTCACTAGCCGTATTGAGTCCGTTAGGCGAAACTGCGACAGTACCAAAGGTGGAAAATATAACCTTTGGTTTTCTATTATTTATTTGTAAAATGGACATGGTATTAGATTAAAATAAATATTTGAATATAAATAATTAACTGACAATTGTGATATATAATTAATTATGTTTACATACAATAAAATAATATAGTATACATAAAATTAGTATTAATGTGGTTCACAATTGAATTATAATGGGGTAACTAATTTAAAATGAATTTATACTATTCCGAAATTCAAGATGGTAAAATTAACATTTATCTTGAAACTAAAATAAGAGTATTCACTACACACTCCCCCACCAGAGAGGAAGTTCAAAGAGTTCCGAACGACACAGATTTCCCTGGACCTTTTTGGTAGCTACATGTACCTCGCTTAAGGTTGATTCCAAAAACGCAGGCTTAAGACGATCGATAGAAACCTTGTCGACCTTGGAACCGCGCTGGATGAGAAATGATTTGCGCGTACGTCGGAGAACTTCATAGGGCCCGTCATATGGACATTGGAGAGGCCGTTTTGGGACAGGTACACGAACGAAAACGTGGGTGCAAGACTGGAGAGCTGGGGAAACAAAGATGTTCTGTTGGCTAGTCAATCGAGGGGGAACAGGCTGAAGGGACTGCATGTGAGAGGAAAGTGTTTGAGCGAATTCCGTAGGATCACATGACTTATCCCCTGCAGTGAAGTAGCCACCTGGTAGCCGCAGTGTTGTTCCATAGACTAGTTCAGCCGCTGTAGTCTTCAGATCACTCTTAAATGCAGAGCGAATACCAAGCAACACGAGTGGAAGCTTATCCATCCAATGGGAGTCTTCGTGACACATAAGGGATGACTTCAGCTGGCGATGGAAGCGTTCGACGAGGCCGTTAGCTTGCGGATGATACGCACAGGTATGCGCATGTACTGTACCCAACAAGCTGGTAAACTTCTTCCAAAGCGAAGACTCAAATTGGCGACCTTGGTCAGTGATGACTTTTGTCGGCAATCCAAATCTTGATACCCATCCATGAAGAAAGGCTCTTGCAACAGTGTCCGTTTGGATATCAGGAAGTGGGATGGCTTCAGGCCATCTGGAAAAGCGGTCGAGACAGGTGAGCAGATAACGTTGGCCTTGAATCACTGGAAGAGGGCCAACAATGTCTACATGAATTATTTCAAATCGCTGGGATGGGGCGGAAATGCGTCAAAGGGGACCTGGTGTGCCTTTGGACTTTGGCACGCTGGCAGGCAAGGCACGTTTTGGTCCAATGTTTGACATCCTTCCGCATCGAGGGCTAAACAAAGCGAGAGGTAACCAGGTGTTGCGAAGCACGGATACCAGGATGGGAGGGCTTATGAAGATCCGCGAAGACTGCTTGTCTGTGACATGGAGGGACATAAGGGCGAATAGCAGCTGTTGATACGTCGCAATAGAGGGGCACAGACAATCCTGGCACACTCATTTTCTTGAGGGAAAGTGAGTGAGTGGAGTCTTCTCTGAGCAGGTCTTGTAGTTCCGTATCCTTATCTTGATCCTGTGCAATAGCATTCCACAGTGTAGAGCTGAGGGTAACAGAAGTAATCTCTATTCTTGAAAGTGCATCCGCTGGAGTGTTCAAGACACCTTTGATGTGGCGGATATCTGTGGTAAATTGCGAGATATAATCGAGTTGCCTGATGACTCTGGGAGAGTGGTTACAGCTGTTTTTATTGAAGACAGTGACCAAAGGTTTGTGGTCGGTAAAAACACAAAACTCTCGGCCTTCAAGGAAATGTTGAAAATGCTTCACGTTTAAGTAAATAGCAAGAAGTTCACGTCCGAAAGCACTATAACGCGTTTGGGCTGGCTGCAGCTTTTTCGAGTAAAACGCGATGGGTGCTTGTTGACCGTTAATGGTTTGTTCCAACACTCCACCGATCGCAACATCTGAGGCATCGACCGTCAGAGTTAGGGGGGATTACTGATAGGAAATGACAGAGACAATGCACTATTGATAGCATTTTTGGCATTGTCGAACGCCTGTAAACTATCGCTACACCATACCAATTTCGTTACCTTGCGTTTGTGTGTGATCATAGCGTGTAGAGGAGCAAGAACACTGGCACAGTTTTTAATGAACTTGTGGTAATAATTTACCAAACCTAGAAACCGACGTAACTCACGCTGATTATTTGGCATAGGGTAATTTTTTATCACTTCACACTTGTCCTGAAGGGGGGTAATTCCGTGCTGCGAAATCGTGTGACCAAGAAATTCCAAGGTTGGCTGTGCAAACACACACTTAGATGCATTAATAGTAACACCGTATTGTTCTAAGCGTTGAAAGAGGAGTGAAAGATGTTCCTTATGTTCCTCTTCCGTTGAGCTGGCCACAAGCAAATCATCGATGTAGGCATAAACAAAGTCTAAGCCTCTGGTGACCTCATCTATAAACCTCTGAAAGGTTTGCGCAGCATTCCGTAGCCCGAACGGCATCTTCAAAATTCGAATAACCCAAATGGTGTACAAACTGCAGTCTTGGGAATATCCGAAGGCTCTACGGGAATGTGGTGGAAAGCCTTAACGAGATCTATTTTACTGAAGATAGATTTGCCGTGGAGAAGAGAAGTAAAGTCTTGGACATTTGGTACCGGATATCGGTCCGGGATGGTTGTCGAATTCAAAAAACGGTAATCCCCACATGGTCTCCAGTCTCCTGACTTCTTCTGGACCAGGTGTAGGGGAGAGGACCAACTGCTTTTGGAAGGTCTTATTATCCCAAGATCTATCATAAGCTGGAATTCCGATTTGGCAGCTTTCAGTTTGTCCGGGGCAAGACGTCTGGGTTTTGCAAACACAGGGGGACCTTTTGTTGTAATGTGATGGGTAATGGTGTGCTTAATGGTATCACCCATCTGCATCGGTTGAAGAATTCCTGGATATCGCTGGAAAAGGCACTGGTACATGGAATTAGGGGGAACGAGGGAAAGTGCAGAGTTCGAGGCGTCCGGAAGGGCAACCTGTTTGGCAAGAACAGAAAGCAGTGTGGCCTGGTCGCATAAGCGTCGCTTGTCAAGATCCACCAGGAGTTTGAAATGCTGGAGGAAGTCAGCGCCGATTATGGGATGCTGCACTTGAGCACAGATGAAAATCCACTTGAAGGATCGGTGAAGGCCCAAGTTTAGTTCACGCGACTGAGTACCGTACGTGGGTATGCGTGAACCGTTAGCAGCGTATAGAGGCGGAGATTCCGAGTGCGTATGACCAGATTTTTGAGGGAATACACTGACTGACGCTCCGGTATCAACCAAGAAATTGACACCAGAGTTCCTGTCCTTTATGAATAACAGGTTGGCAGTGCGAGTACTAGACGCCATTAGGACTCGCTGCTGGGGTTTTCCGACGAAAAATTGCAAGGGGAGATGCACTTCCTAGCCTTCTTTCCAAATTTCGAGTGGTAGAAGCAGATCTTCCCGGAACTCGAACGATGCCTCTTCGTAAATCTTGACCGAGAATGGCTTCTTTGCCGTTGATTTTGTAGCAGAGAACAAACGTGGTTGAGTTGTTGACTTAACTCTTCCACTTTCAACTCCAGTTCCGATTGTGTGTTCACGTTGTTGACCGGAGCTGTGTCAATCTCCACTACCTTGTCGGCAGTTTCTGCTAGTTTATCAACTGGAGTAGCAGGATCCATAGTGGCCAAGACACGCTGAGCTGATGGAGGAAGTTTCTGCAAGAACAACTGTCTAAAGATGTCCTTATCGAAGGTTTGTGCGCGTTCGCCTAGAGCGCACTGCATAGCCCTCAGCATTTGAGTGGGCTTACGGTCTCCAAGTTCTTCTTTTGAGATTAACTGATGTAGTTTCTCACGCTCGGAGACAGTGGTGCGGCACAGGATGGCAGACTTCAGATCGTTGTATGGGTCCTCACTCGTGGAAGTAGACACGATGACGTCACGGACTTCAGAGATGATGCTCGCTGGTAGAGAGGACAAAACATGATCGTATTTCGTCCTGCTAGCGGTGATCCTTCCCAAGTTGAATTGTGATTCCATTGGTGGAACCAAATAAATGGATCACCCGGCCAGAAGACGGGGAGCTTTACGCTCAAGTGGGAGATGGCACCAGCGTCGTCAGGCATCTTCACCTATGCTTGCTGACGTACAAGCAAGACGACAAGTTACCAACGAAGGAGTGGAGGTTGAGACGAGCGCAGGCACAGAGCGCACGGGCAGGGGTGAGGGGCAGAGGGCACGAGCGACATTACAGTCTGGTCCTAGTCGCTCGGGTGAAGGGGTGGTGGGCACGAACGACGTTACAGTCTAGTCCTAGTCGTTCGGGTGAAGGGGGTGATGGGCACGAACGACATTACAGTCTAATCCTAGTCGTTCGGGTAAAAGGGGTAATCCAGCTCCGGGTCACCAATTGTTGGTTTACGTCGTCGTCGTTGGACCTAGGCAAGCTACGGCTTGGGACCGTAGCGCATCTATCCGGTATAGGTTAACCTGGATGATGTAGCCATAAGCACTGCCGCTAGTTAAGTGCCAACCAGTGATTATCTCACTAGCCGTATTGAGTCCGTTAGGCGAAACTGCGACAGTACCAAAGGTGGAAAATATAACCTTTGGTTTTCTATTATTTATTTGTAAAATGGACATGGTATTAGATTAAAATAAATATTTGAATATAAATAATTAACTGACAATTGTGATATATAATTAATTATGTTTACATACAATAAAATAATATAGTATACATAAAATTAGTATTAATGTGGTTCACAATTGAATTATAATGGGGTAACTAATTTAAAATGAATTTATACTATTCCGAAATTCAAGATGGTAAAATTAACATTTATCTTGAAACTAAAATAAGAGTATTCACTACAAGGTGATCCTATAATTGTTTCACCTAAAGTTACCATAGGCATTTTTTACTTCATTTTGTGATTGTAGATTATTTGGCGAATGCTTTATAAATACGTATTAAATTCTATTTCTGAAAGACAACCCATACATTAATATATGTATGCATGCATCCGTCGATAGAAAGTTAATGCATCTTGTTAGTTTTTAAATGGAAATTTAAGTTTTTTTACCGAAAATATTATTTACTAAAATTAAAATGTAGAGCAGAACTAGAAATACCCAATTTGTTTATCGAATTTCTAATTCGGAATGATATAACGACTAGAAGACTCTGTACGTGACGTGGAGCATTACAGGGAAAGCGATTCGAATCCAGTAGAGTAAAAAAAAAAAAACAGCATGATTTTTATGTACAAATTACAGTACAGTAGTTAAGCCAAAGTTAGGTAAAGAAAATCTGGTGCTGGTTAAGTGTGCGGTCTACCTACGATTGGTTAGGTTTAATCATGATATTTTCGTTAAAACTAACGAAAATATCATGACAAAACCTAACCAATCGTCAAGGGCGATTGACAATGGGATGTAAACAAACAATTAGTAAACAAGATAAGAAGCTATAATTAAAAGGTAGACCGCCGAATCGTAGGTAGACCGCACACTTAACCAGCACCGAAAATCTGATATAAAAACGATTAGGAAATTTGGTTAGACATTTTGGTAATTCCAGAACAGAGATAATTTATGTTTAATTAAAAAAAAAGTTTTTCTTTAAACAAATAAAGGAATTTTCTCGATCAACAAAATATTTGCTTGCTGCAGCAAATTATTAATAACGAATTTATATTTGTAATACGAAACAAAACTCTGGATGCCTAAAAATAAGAACAAAATGTAGTTGCAAAACATTTATTTTTATTTGAGTCAACAAACATTTTTCATTGAAAATCGTCCTGTGTACATATACGAATATAAAGACTTTTTTCATCTTTTGATATTTACAACTTAGAATTCGGTGCGACAGACTAAAGAAATGAAGTTTGTTGGAAGGAGCAGTTATGTAATTCACCCCAATGGAAAAATTAGATCTACAAAACAATTATAATAATGGGGCAGTGAGATAATTTTCAACAAATCTTTTACGTAAAATAGGCCTCTTTAACTATACGACTACAGGTTTTAAGAGAAGAGATAAAAAAAAGTCATAAAAAAGAGCTAAAGCTCTCACACATTCTTTATTTTACTGGATTAACCGTACATATTCAACTAATTGTATAGAACCAAAATGATGTCATTCTCCTGCCGAAGGGAAACAAAAGCATGATTTAAAGGGTAACATATAATCATAATAATGAACTAACTTTAATTCTACTCAAAATGTAAAATTATTTTGAATTTTAAGTCTTATTTCATGTACTTCCAAAAATGGTTACATACCCTATGAATGATAATTTATTAAAGACTAATAAGCTTTAGATTTTGTACTTGAAATTTTCCCCAAACTGAGGGAGATTTTTCGCCATCCAAGCATTCAGTTTTTCCACTTGTTCAGGTGAAAATCTGTTTTTCCAGTCACCAGCATCACCTGCGAAAATAAAATATATAATTTACCGGTTATTAACACTGAACACACACACACACACATGAGATTATCCCAGCAAAATTCAAACAGCAACGACTTCCATCCTATAACTTGTTCTTCTCAGTGACTTTAATCAAATACTGTTCTCATTCTGATGGGAATTTCCCCCCCTCACCGTCCTTCATGACGTCCTTCCTTTATGTGGTGTCTTTCATGGTCCTTCATGGTCCTCATAAATTAACAAATTGCGAACAATACATAAATCAAAATCAGATTTAACATATTTTAAATCGAAAACAAGTCCTCTGTTTAATATCTATATTATGAAAAATAAAATGAACATTTATTATTTTAATTTAAATAAATTAATTTCTCTCTTTTCTAAGGGAAACTGATTTATTTTCAAACGAGATCTTCAAATACAAGAACTTTTTTATATATTCATAGCACAAGCATATTTGTTTATTTACTTTTAAATATGTAGTTTTCTGTCATTTACATCGATATATACCATCACATTCACATTCACATGCCATCTTCTGGTATGTGAATTAATAATTTTACTGTACATCAAATTTCGTTATAAAATTGCATGTGTTAAAAGAACAAATTGCGTAATGCGGCTTTAAAACTAAAACATCAAATTTTATTTTCCATCTTCGACACGACTTCTCTCCACAGTGTAAATAACAAATTATTAACCTTAAGTTTCTGTAACCCAGTAATTGCATTTGTTTTTTTATTTAATTTTCCTTTGTCAATTATTTTAAAATTTACACAGTTACCAGTTCATAAGAGAATCATCAGCTATGAGTTTAAAGAATAATGTTGTTTTTTGGCTTATTTCAAATCAGATAAGTTCACCAACAGTATATAACACACACACACACACACACACACACACACACACACACACACACACACATATATATATATATATATATATATTGTATATATATATATATACTATATGCTAACTGACATAGATGAGGAAGTTACCAGAGACAGCACAGTAACATCCTTTGCGGATGACACAAAGATCAGTAGAAAAATAAGAAACCCCAGAAGACATAGGATCTCTACAAACCGACATAAAGAGTATCTGCAATTGGACGGAAGACAACAATATGATGTTTAACACCGAGAAATTTCAGCTATTACGGTACGGAAAAAGAGAAGACCTAAAATCCATGGAATATTATACTCCAATTGGACAGGAAATTCAGAGAAATTCCAGAGGAAAAGATTTAGGGGTTGTAATGACAGATGATGCGAAATTTGAAACACAAAATAAGATAGCAGGAAACAGAGCAAAGAGAATAACGGGTCAAATATTGAGAACCTTTAAACGAAGGGCTAGGAATGTAATGATTCCTCTACTGAAAACCCTGATAATACCCAAATTGGAATACTGCACGGTGCCACGGTCCTATCATCCCCATATAAAAAAGAAGACATTAGACAGCTGGAAGGGATCTAAAGCTTCACAGCCAAGATCAAGGGGTGCAAAGAACTAAATTACTGGGAAAGGTTACGAGAACTAGACCTATATTCACTGGAAAGGAGAAGAGAGAGATACACCAT
The DNA here is from genome assembly GCA_023014485.1 of Bathynomus jamesi. NCBI lineage: Eukaryota > Metazoa > Arthropoda > Malacostraca > Isopoda > Cirolanidae > Bathynomus > Bathynomus jamesi. The sequence continues at coordinate 323,037 of JAJOZX010001852.1, forward strand.
TATTTACACTTGGAAAATAATGGAGAAACTAGTCCCTAATCTTACTCTGAATGCTATAACTCCCCAAACAACGGTGGAAAGTAGAAGCGGTAGACTTTGTCGTATTCCCAAATTGAAGGCGAGACAGGGAACATCCTTAACCCTGAAAGAAAATAGTTTTGTAGTGAGAGGACCGAAATTGCTTAATCAGTTGCCCAAAGACCTAAGAAACACGAAGGGAGTTGCAGTGGAAATCTTCAAAAGAAGACTAGACGCCTGGCTCAGAACAATCCCCGATGAGCCGTGCATACCTGTCTATGTGAAGTGGAGAGCGCAAGAATCCAACTCACTACTTCACCAGGCCAACTCGTGAGGAGGGGCGACAAGCTTGACCTTCGCGAAATGAGAAATCATAGCGCAAAACCTTTGTAAGGTAAGGTTATATAAACAGATAAGATGGTTTGTCCTGAAAAGCAATTTTCTCTATTTTTTCAAGTGATAAAAAACGTGTGGTGAATTTTTCAGGGCATAACTCTATTATTTACTCCCCGTAGCAAAGATTGCTGAGCAAAATTAGTCCTAAATCCACTATTCTAAATCCATGTATTCTTTGTGATATATATATATATATATTATATATATATATATATATATATTAGTGATGCACCGATACCTCAATTTTGCCGATACCGATGAATCGGCCGATACCAATTTGCCGATACCGATTAAGCGGCATCAATTTAGAAAAATTATAAGTATAACCCAATGTAATGTATATTAATCAGGGATGGGAAACCGAATCGAAATCGAAATCGATAAACCGATAAAACCGATATTTTTTCTTGAAGCGAAATCGAAAAAAAAACGAAACTGATATTTTTGGAAAAACCGAAATCGAAATTTAGACCGAAACCGAAAAGAATAAAAAAACTTGAATCGGAATCGATAAATATATTCTCCTCCCTCAAAGGAGGGCGGTTTTAGGCGGGTCCCTAAGAGTATTTAGCAGCAACTAAGAGCGTCTTTATGAGAAAGAGAGAATTAGAAACCAAATATCAATTGGAGGATTCCATGTCATTCGCCGGAAACATCATTGCCTGGGAAATTTTGTTAATCCTCTAAATGAGCTGAGAACCACTAATGACAGTCACTTGTTGGAATTTTATGATACTTTGGAAGATAAGTCAGGAATAATCCTAATCCTTCCAAAATTCAGATAAAAGCTCATATTATATGTAAATAATGAACATATTATATTGAAATCTGAAAAACTGAAATCGAAATCGAAACTCGAATCGAAATCGATATGAAAAACCGAAATCGAAAAAAAACTTGAATCGAAAAAAATGAAAAAACCGAAATCGAAACCGAAATCGATATTTCTCAAAACTATGAACTGAAATCGAAACTCGAATCGAAATTCATTTCGGTTTCCCATCCCTGATATTAATTACTATTATATTATTTACTATTTACTTTTAGTTACTATAATAAAAACTTATTACTTAATTAGCGATGTGAGCTTGTTTTTTTTTTTAATAAAAGTTTTTATTGATACTCCAAAATATTATTCACTGAGAATATTCGAGAATTTTATTTTTTCTTAGTTTTAAGAGAGTTTTAGATTGTTTTACAGCTTTTTATAGAATTCTAGATTATTTCAGAATCTTATGGAACTTTCTAGAATGTCTTAGAATATTCTAGACGATTCCAGAATATTCTGGAATACTCCGGATTTAGGAGAAAATAGTAACTATATAAAGGATGGCAAATTATTTCCTTGGTTAGTTGTGGTTGTTTATAGCAAAAACAAGTATCTACATGTGATTGTGATATTGTCTGTTGAGCCTTTTATGGTAGGCCAGGTAGTTCTTTTTGAAGTATTTTTTTTTGCCATTTTGGATAATAATTTGAATAACAAATTGAAAGTGTTATTAAACTGGTTTTCTTAAGCTTAGCATTATTTATAACTGCTTGATCAGTTTGAATCATTCAAAATTATTTCAAATTTGTTTTTAAATTTATACATTTAAGATTGAATATTAGTATTGTTTTTTAATATTATTTGGTTATTTACAACAAAAATAGGATCAAATGTAGAATTCGGACCCCAGCCTTCTTTAGTTAGCTTTATAAGGCTAACTAACGAAAATATCATGACCTAACCTAACCAATCGTCAAGGGCGTACAGTTAACCTAACGATTGGTTAGGTTAGGTCGTGATATTTTCGTTAGTTAGCCTTATAAAGCTAACTAAAAAAGGCTGGGGTCCGAATTCTACATTTGATCCCAAAAATATAGTACCCTATTTTATAACATTATAGCAAAAAGAGCAAGCATCTACACATGATTTTCTTGTTCCTTAAGGGAACAGGGAAACCTTGATAAGGTAGGGGAAATTTACGTTAGGTATAATAAAAAGTCCATACATAGCCTACATACATACAAATCCATACATACATACTGGTATAGATACTAAAATACATACTATTGCAGTTACTTAAATAATTACTAATATAGTTACTAAAATACATACTGATATAGTTACTAAAATATATTTTGATATACCGTAGTTACTAAAATACCGTACATACTGATATAGCTGTGTGAGTTAGTGATGTGTTATGTGGAATTGGCAATCTAGTTCTTATAATGGCAGTTGTGATTGTGGTATGATATAATTGGGTGTTTTCCGGTTTGTCTTTTATATTCCAATATACATATCGCTACGGTTTTACCTGTAACTGTATAATGGGAACCATAACAATAGCTAATAAATACATTCTGATATATAGTTACTAAAATACAGTACTAATATAAATTAGTTAGTTTATTTATTTCTTCACTCATCCTATCATTCACTTCTGACTTAGAATTTCTCCATTTTGACAGGAACTGAAGTTAAGTTGTATCAGAATAGTTGAAAACCCCCTCAAATATTCTATAAAAGAAAATTATCAAAAATTCTCGGTTCAGAGAATATTCTCCTAAAGATTATTTCCGAGAATTTTACAACACTAATATGAGCTATATCTAAATCTTCCAAAACCAGCCCAATTTGGGATTTTTTGGCCATTTGTTCAGAAGATAATAGCAAAGCAAAGTGTAAAAAATGTGGTGCGCTTATATCCAGAGGAGGAAAGGAAACACATAAAATGACTACATCAAACCTTAGAAGCCATCTTAAGTCTCAGCACAAAGCTCTTTTTAACAAACTTGAAGCTCTCAACAAGCAACAGCATCCAGTAAAAAAAACATCACTAACAAGTCAAAGCATACTCATGTCCACTTTTCTGTCAAAGAAAGTTACTGACTCTCCAAGTGACGAATCATCAAATAAAGATAGAAAATCTGAGATAGTTTCGTTGGAAAAACCAGGCCCCTCCAATAGGAAATCATTAGAAGAAACTATATCAGAATTTGAACATGTAGAACCAGAAGTACATGAACTACAATCATCAGACAACAAGTTAACAAGTCAAGATAAAATTCTGTTACAACCATCATTGGAGAATCTACTGGAAAAGAAAAAGAAATGGGCAATCAATGATAATAGAGCTAGAGTTATTACTTTGAAGATTGGAGAAATGATCTGCTACGATCTGCAACCCTACTCAGTTGTAGAAGACATTGGCTTTAAAAATTTGATAAGCCATCTTGAGCCTAGATACACTATACCATCGAGAAAGCATTTTGCAGAAAGTGTCATCCCCTTCATTTACCAAAAATTGGAAACTACTCTACGTACCAAGCTTGATAATGCGTCATATGTCAGCCTTACTACAGATGGATGGACGGCTAGTCATAGTCTGCATTCGTTTTATAGCTTAACAGCCCACTGGATAAATGAGCAGTTTGGACTTGAGCAAGCTGTTCTACAAATGTCCCATTTTGAAGGCTCACATACTGGAGTTAAAATAGCAAAGTTTTTAACAGACTCCCTCAAAAAATGGAACATCAATAAGGAAAAGGTACAGATGATCGTAACCGATAATGCGGCAAATATGAAAGTTGCTATTAGAGAGAGTGGCCTAGAAGACTCCTCATTTTGTTGTGTTATACATACACTTCAAATATGCATACAAGATAAAGTTATTAAAGAAAAAAGAAGCGTAAAGGACATGCTTGCGGTTGTACGAAATTTGGCAACTCATTTCCATCACTCTAGTTCAGCACGAGATGATTTAAAGGAAATACAAAATGAAATTAAATTACCGCAGCATGCTATCATCCAAGACGTATGAACTAGGTGGAATAGCACCTATTATATGCTAGCACGCATTGTTGAGCAAAAGAAAGCAATAATACTATATTGTATAGGGAAAAAGCATACTTGCTTAACAGATGACCAATGGGAGCTTGCCGAAACACTTGTCATGGTTCTCAAACAGTTTGAAGTAGCGACCAAAGAGATGAGCTTTGCAGATGCATTAATTTCTCAAGTCATTCCTTTTATTGTATCAATGGAAAAATATCTGGATTTTGTTGTGACAAATGTCAAAGGTATTCAAACCATTCTTGAGGAAGTCAGAGGTAGTTTTAAAGAAAGATTTAACAAGTATAAAGAAGAATCTAAACTAATCCTAGCAACAGTACTCGATCCACGGTTCAAAATGAAATATTTTGTTACATCAGAAGACAAGGAGAGAGCCCTAACAGAACTATATAATGCTTCAGACAAATTTGCAAAACCAAAAACTGATGGTAAGTCAAATAATATTTATATTTTATTCTTATTTTTCCAGATTACAATTTTATTTTCATAATTTTTTTTTTTAAATTGATTCTAGGGTTTAGGATATTAACTTTTTAACTCAGTCAATAGTTATTTTCATTAGCCAAAATACCTATTCATTGTTATTTAAAATAAATGGATCTAATGTTCCTTCAAAATTAGTTCATCTATTTCCTTATTTTTTAAATTACAAAGTAAATTGGTGCACTAAAGTAATTTATTCTTATTGGCAAAGTTGATTTTTTTCAGATTTACAGTAAACTAAAATCCCCCAAAAAAAATCATTAGGTTTTATGACATACAGTTACCAGTGTTGTCTGAACTTTAATAGCTATACTTAAATTACAGAATACAGCACAAGTTTATCTGACTCAGAGTTTTCAGACTCTGGTTCTACTGCTTCTGGATCAGATGCTGAGTCGACAACCTCAGGTTCACCCTTAAAAAAGCTAAGAATGCAAGATGATATATATAAATTTTTTGAAGAAGGGGAAAGCAACTTGGAACAGTCAAAAAGGGTTACAAAAAAGTCGAAATCAATCCACAAACAACTTATTAAAGACAAAAAGATAAAATGGTTAGCAACATTTTTTTTAGGTGACTTTATATTTAAATTATTTATGTAATGTAACGTAACACTGCATGATTGTATGTATTTTCTATTTATTTCAGGAAAGAAGAAGTTGATTTCTACCTATCACTTCCTGCAATAGCAAAGAAAGAATGTCCATTTCATTGGTGGAACAATTATGATATGGGCAAACATGGAAAGAAATCAACAGAAAATGAACAACAGCTAACTACACTCTGCAAAATGGTCAAAAAATATCTGTGCGCTCCTCCCTCTTCAGTTTATAGTGAAAGATTGCTCAGCACAGGAGGAAATATCTACGAATCCAAGAGAAACAAATTAACGCCCGAACATGGGGAACAATTGTCATTAATTCATTGTAACATGAAATTTTTAAAATTAAAAAAAAAAAATTCCAACACTTCAAGCAGCTGTAAGGAATATATTGAATAAATAAACCATTTTTAAAAAGTTAATTTTTAGTTATTTTAAGGAAAATATTTTTATATGAAGATAGCTACCATAGCTAGCTACTTTGAAGAATTTGATTGTTTTTTACCAGGATGTGTCTTTTCAATAAAGCTTCATTTCGGTGTTGTCTTAATCATTTATGTTTGATTAATGAAGTTTATTTCGGTTGAAATAAGGTAGTTTTTTGCTAAAAAAATTGTCTTCTATACATGCGACTCAGTGTAAAATGATTTTGATGTTCCTAACTGCTGGATTTAAAAAAAAGAGACACAAAAGGATAAAGTTTTGTGATTTAGTGGTAAAAACTAGAAACAATTTTAATTATAGTTTTAAGAATGTCGCATCAGCAAAAACATCATTTCACATTTCGTGACCCAATTCGCCCCAGTCGACGCTACCTATGCCGAGCTTGCCGATACCGATTAATCGGCCGATATTAAGAAAATAATCGGCATGGCCGATTAATCGGCAAAATGTCGATTAATCGGCATGCCAGGTGCCGATACCGATTAAGCGGTGCACCCCTAATATATATATATAATACACTCCCAAATGCATCGGCCTAACCAATAACACCAAAGAGGAACCGACACTGACCAGGAAACGACCATCATTTAGGAGAATCGAACACGAAGATTAGAAACCCAGTAATTGTATTATACACAAATATAAAAGGCATCTATACGGACCATGCAGGCTGCAAATTACAATACTTGCAAAATTTAGCTACGGAAACCAGCATAGATATCATATGCCTAACGGAAACACACATATAAATGCGAAAAAGGCTGTGAAAACTGCATCGAGAATACTGAAATAGCATTGCTGGTCTACAACATATACAGAACAGATAGAGTGGTTAAACGAGGAGGAGAGTGTTGTATCTACAGTACGTGAAAAACACTTACACATGTGAAGTGAGGGTAAAGAAATCAAACAGCACAGTTGAAGTTATTATATTAGAAGTAAAAGAACTGAAACTAACCATTATGAACATCTACAGACCAACAAACACCACAAAAAGTGAACTCCAATTTGCTACAAATGAAATAGAAAACATATTAAAATTACTTGAAAATCCAGCAACAAATATTCTAATTTTAAGAGATTTTAATTTCCCATTCAAATCATTGAAGAAAAATGAATAAAACTTGTTTAGGGGCTACATTTCTAAGTTTAAACATTACAGCAACGCTCCTTGAAATCTTTTTCGCGATATAATTTACATGATCACGCCACTTCAATTCCTTATCTTTCATTACACCAAGATATTTGTTACAGTACACACCTTTATGGCGAGTCCATTAACATTAAGTTCACAAAGATATACACTTCTTTTATTAGTAAAAATCATGAAACTTGTTTTACTGGTATTTAGGAAGAGTTTATTGGTGATCAAACATTTCATTGTATATATATATATATATATATATATATATATATATATATATATATATATATATATATATATATATATATACGGTATATATATATATATGTATATATATATATATATATATATATATATATATTATATATATATATATATATATATATATATATGATACACATATCGTGCATGGTACAATGAACTCTTCTAGGAAAATTAATTCCACAATACTCCGAATAAGTAATGGTAATGACAAATATATATATATATATATATATATATATATATATATATATGTAAAGAACGACGCTTGTATAGGAGATATTCCGCGCAAGACGAGAGAGAGAGAACGAAACAAATGAAAAAATGAGGTAACCATTTGTTTCGTTCTCTCTCTCTCGTCTTGCGCGGAATATCTCCTATACAAGCGTCGTTCTTTACGTTATTTATACTGCGTGTTCTTTGCAGTTGAATGTGTGTATATATATATATATATATATATATATATGTTAACCCCTCCGTCTATGGCCCTGAGTCGGTTCGGATCGACGGGGGTTCTAGTTAGGAGGCAAGCAACGGATATTTCTTCTATAACATTCTAATTCTTTTCGGTCGCCACTCTGTTAAACTCTTGGCTACAGACTCGCCAGACTGTTATGCCGATATCTTCTATGGTGCTTGGGTTGTCTCTTTCTCTCGCTTATGGGTCGAGAATTATTAATTCTTCTCTTGCTATAATACTCTGATACTTTCTCTTATACTAAAATTATCGACTTTTCTGACTAAGTTCTGAAGAGAGCACGGCTCGAAGAGAAAAATAAAAACTTCTTTTACTTTGGTTTACTTCTTAAAAATATACAGGTACTGCTCTGAATTTACAGGGGTAAAGGTTCGACCTCTTTCGACCATGGCTCAGGCCGGAATCTAAAAATATTAAGAAGGCAAGGGGCCTCTGCCCCCTCCCCGCAGCAAGGCTGCTAACAAAGGAGTCTTGAAGTGACTTGACGAAGAAGTGCAATGAAGAAGTATAATATAAACTTAAACGTTTTGGGGGAGGACAGTTGAAGGTTAAATTTCCCCCCTTTTTAAACACATGATCAGATGTTTTTGAAAGATTTCAACTAAAAACAATAAAAAAATGAAAATAAAAACTAATCGTATATTTTTTCGCCGTCTACATTTATGAAGGCGATATCATTTCGTAATAGTACACATAAGTACAAATTAAGTACACGACTGAGTACGTATTAATTTTGGTTCATTACAATTACGATTACAATTATGGATTACTTGATATTCACTTATTGTTTTAATTACACTTCCATTTTAAAGTACATTCTTACATTATAAATTAAATCATTACATTTAATTACTGTTTCAATGAAGTACATTACGTCGTTTACCATTCTTACAGTGTTTTTATATATTTATATATGGTTATACTAGATGGTTATACTAGATGGTTATTATATATGGTTATTAGTACAACACAAGTACATGAGACATGACACACATGATATAACATAATATGTTATAATATGTTATAAATTTGAAATCAGAGCGAACGGAGGTATTTATCTTCGAAGCGCTCGATTCTGTCAGTCAGCGGAATTCGAACCTTCGTCTCAGCAATAATAAACAACTTGCGAGAGGTGAAATAATAAAAGAAAATAAAACGTAAAAAGAATACATGTACGTAATCATGATCGTCAATAGACATGTACGACTGCACACAGTAGTGTACACATATCATTCGTCACACAATAGGTTGTGTGCGTAATATAGACACGAGTAAACATAGACTGATAAGTTGATAGGGCATAAGTAGACAATAGGTAGATGAATGAATAAGTAATAAAATTAATAAAGGATAGCGGTCAAGAAAGAACATGAATGTAAGAATGAGTATGGTTGAATAATGATATTTATACTACATAACACCACAACCTTATTACTAAAGAATTTACCATACATTGAATACGGAAGATGTCCAAATACTAAGAACGTGATTCAGTGTACAAAGTATGGGAAACGTAAAGAGAATAAAGTTATTTTATGACGTCATAGTGCATAAGTCATTATTAGAAAAGATGGATTAGAAAAATACAGGAATGAATAAAGACGTACAAATCGAAATTCTATCCAAAACTCGCTTATGCGATTTTGGTTTCTTATGTAAAAAGACAATGAATCCATATAATGATGGTGTAGGAATTGTTCATTGTTCACTTTTTACATATATACATACACACAGCCCTTTTAAAAAGACTAGGGCGGATGCGAACACAAGCATTTTATATTTCATAATTCAAACATCGACATCTTCCTTATAGTTAAACTATAGCGGCTGTTGTAAGCTATGCATGAAAACACATCTTTAATAACTCAACCTAGTCATGCATATTCGAATAGAATCAAATAGTGAATTATCAAATCAAATACATATATACAGGGCGTCCCAAAAAAATGTATACACACTTTAAATACTTATAAAGGCAGTGTTTATTAAAATACATTTCAATTTCAAAATGTAATAGAATCTACAGACATTATTTAATTGTTTTGTCAACGCCTGTTTTCAAACTGACGTCCGTTCTGGTCCAGGCACTGCTGATAACGCGAAGCAATGGAATCGCAAACATCACGAAACATTTCGTTTGGTATTTGTGTGCATTCTCGTTCAATGGCTGCTCTCAATTCAGCGACTGTTGCAGGTTTTATAGCGTAGACTTTGTCTTTTAAGTATCCCCATAAAAAAAAGTCTAGTGGTGTGAGGTCTGGTGAACGCGGAGGGTATTCTACGAAACCCCTTCGTCCAATCCACATCCACATCGTGCCAAGTACCACTCGCAATACTCCACTCTTCGGTCCGGATCATCTTCATTAATAGCATGGACTAATCTTGGAATGTAACTTTTCCATTGACAGCGCATCAAAATGCGTTGGACAGACGATTCTGAAATTCCTACCTCACGACTCGCTTCCCGCACAGATTTTCTTGGACTTTGGTGATACGTTTCCAGTACTCTTTCTTGCTTTGTGGGGCTTGTCGATGTCCGTAGTCTTCCAGAACGCTTCTTGTGGACATTCTGAACAGTTCCATCGGCTTCAAACTTATCTCTAATTCGAGTGATGGTAAGTCGCGTTGGTGGATCTGTTTGAAACTCCCTCCTAAACTGTCTTTGCACTTCAACTGCGTTTTCACACTTCCAGTAGCATTTTAGAATGAATTTCCTTTGTTCAAAGCTTAGTCTGACTGCCATTATTAATTCTAATGGGTTTAACTTGGAAAGAAAGAAACATCAATTGAGCTATCAGCTGTTAAAGTGTGTATACATTTTTTTGGGACGCCATGTATATATGACTTCTTACTTATATCTGTACTCGATTTGCATTTTGTACCCATTTTTCTACCCTAAAACATATTAAATACATCCAATAACCTAATTTCCTACATCTACCTAACCTTCGATAAACAGTTAGATAGGTAAGCACTCAGACGCTATAGCTATTTAGATTTTTTTCATTATTAATCAAAATATATTTTTAGAAAATGATGGAACGATTAATTTTCCTCATAATTTCAACATCATTCTACCTTAAATTTTGTAATGTATCATTTGAATTTGGCACCTTTTTGCATGTATAAATTGTCTATTCCGCCCAGGCCTGATTTCTTGAACTATAAAACAAACTAAATGTTTGAGTAAAATGTTTTCTTTGGTCTTATTGCACGCAACAGAATTGGAATGCTGAATCGTTAAAAATTCAGATTTCAGGAATGAAAAATCTGATCATGCGAGGTCTGCGAGTTCAGAATTCTGTGAACCTACATTATATATATATATATATATATATATATATATATATATATATATATATATATATATATAATAATATATATATAAAAAGACCTGAAGATGATCAATTTTAACTGTCACTCTTTATCTTTCACATAAGTATTACTTCAGGTTAGATTTCCGGTTATGGAGGAATGAACACACTACAAATTTATCTTTCCTCGTCTTTGTCTCTCATCTTGTAGTTTTCCTTCCTGCTGGAAGTTCACGTTTATTCAGCCTGTCATAAAGAAGTAGTCCGCTCTCAGCCCTCTAACGAATGACCAATTGCTTTGGTTTCTTGCCCTTCCAAATTTTTATTCTATCATTAATAGGAAGATTCTTAAACATCTCTCTTCACACAATTTTCTTCCAGATCGTCAGTATGGGTTACCAGTTGTAGTTGGTTACTGTTCTTCACCTAAAGGTATTAACAGATGTGTTTCTCAGAGTTCTGACCACTCAAACACTCTCTTCCTTTTATTTATTATTGATTTTTTATTTCATACTCCCTGACCTATACGTTCCTACATTAAAGAAGCCATCCTGTAATAAAAAGTTGACAAAAAAAAGTATTTATATATTTCTATCAAAGTGGAAGGCTTGCTAGTTTAAATTGACTCACTTCCTTCAACAAAAACTTATTAAGCCCTTTTATCAATCCTGTTAATATATATATATATATATGATGAATAAAACCACGAAGGAAAGGAAACCAAACCTGTACTGATTCATGTCAGCTACACATTCATCTGTAGACCCTTCGACAAAACATTCCTTTTATACAAGTAGCCCAAAAGGTACCTTTTTACTGATAAATCTTGGAGTTCTTAATAGTTGGTAATGAAGATCTCTAAATTTTCAACCTCTTTTTCCAACTGAAATACGTACGAGACTACTAAACGGACGATCACTGCGGGTAATTGTGGGGCGGCTTCACTATAATTAACTCTGCTTATGTGATCACAGAGGAGATAAAAGATTTACTAACCAGATGTCAATGTTTGCGTGTATGTAAATACATCACGTAGTTTGTGCGGAAGTGATAATACATTTTCACTTCCGCACCATATATGACGAAATAGCAATGAACGAGCAAATAACAAACAACATGCAACTAGCCTAATCGGGTCAAAGGGAATTCTATCTAGGTGTGCTACGCACCTTCTGTCTGCACCGGGGGCTGCATAATGTTTGCTTTTCTGCTGGGGAAGCTCCTCCAGATTATGCCTATTTTTTTTCTAGCCGATGTAATTTTGTTATAGTGCTTTCTGAATTCTGTAACTGACGGCATTATCACCCCAAGATCCATGACTTATGGATTTGGTGTTATATGTTTGGCTTGCTGAGTTTTGCATCCGTTTCCTGTAGCTCCTTGTTATTACCATATCTTAGAAGTGGGAAATTTTCTTCGTTCAACTTCATATTGTTATCTTCTACCCACTGGAACAATGTTTTAATGGGGTATTGTATTCTTTCTATTACATCTTCGCTCAATATTTCCATGCATGTTTTTATGCCATCTGCGAAAAAATTATACAATACTTTCATTGATATCTGCAACAATATATGCATTCATTATTATCAATAGCTAGAGCGCGAGTAGTGTCACTTGGGGGACAGATCTCTCTACTTACGATGCTTCCGATTTGACTCCATTTACCACCAATCTTTGTGTTCTTTGCGTTAAGAAATTAAATATCCACCTTCCCAGCTTTATAATAACTCTCGTATTCTTAAGTTTATATGCTATAATTCCATGGACACATTTATCAAAGGCTTTAGCAAAGTCAGTATATATTACATCTATGTTTTTTCCTCGGCTCAGTGTTTCCAATATTCTCTCCTGGTGGTCTAATAGCTGTGATAGCCATGATTTTCCAGCCCTGAAACCATGTTGAATTGGGATGTATAAGCCCTTTCCTTGTAGATAGTAGGTAGTTTCGCTTCTAACTATACGTTCAAAGCATTTTATAAGTTGTGTAGTGAGAGCTACCATCCGACGATTCTTGGGCATTGCTCTCTTAACATCTTTGAATAATGTGGCAATGTTTGCATTCTTTAATGACAGTGGAATTTGCTACGTGTAGAATGATTTCCTCCATAGTAAGTACAGTGGTTTCGCAATACTCTCTTTACATTTTTCCGGAAATGTGGCACTCCATGTGTCTGCCCCTGTTGTCGAGTTGTCTCGCATCTGTGATGGAATCTTAATTTTATATATATATATATATATATATATTATATATATAATATATATATATATATATATATATATGTGTGTGTGTGTGTGTGTGTGTGTGTGTGAGTACGTGGAGAGAGAGAGAGAGAATTGTGTTTTAGTCGTGTGTAAATGATTTACCAAGTGCTATGTTGAAATGAATCCTAGAAGTAAATCACTATTAAGCTACTGTCAACCGAGGACGGTCAACTACAACAAGATCATCGGCGGCGTTCAGACTATTCAGACTTTGGACTGACCAACATTCAACTAAGCCATAGGGATTGTTCCTGGGTTCCGCTATTTATTGGTCAAACTTTTAAAGAAATACATACTTTCATTTGTTCTAGGGTTGTGTGGTCTGAACTAGTGATCTTTCTCATAAAATGTTTACCGAATTCACGTTTATTGACAGCTTAATCGCTAGAGTGATAAGGTATGTGTGTCTGCTGCACATGTTTTTGTTTTATATTGTATATTTATCTATCTAGTGAATATACTTCTCGTCGTAATTTGTTCAGAGAATAGTTAAATCGGCTATATATATATATATATATATATATATATAGGCTAATGCTGGTATGACTGTTAAACTCTTTGAAATATGTGTAATGATGAAGGATCTAACCTTTCCTGGAAGATAGTACTGTCACTAGGTACTTCTTGTCAGTAGATATGTCTTCACTTCGGCGATTTAGAAGGGTTCCTGCTAGGTTAGAGGATGTTAATATTGGTGATTAAGAGATTAATCACCAATATTAGCATCCTCTAGCCTAGGAGGAACCCTTCTAAATAGAGGAAGTGAAGACATATCTACTGACAAGAAGTACCTAGTGACAGTACTATCTTCCAGGAAAGGTTAGATCCTTCATCATTACATATATTTTAAAGAGTTTAACAGTCATACCAGCATTAGCCTATATATTATATATATAATATATATATATATATATATATATATATAGCCGATTTAACTATTCTCTGAACAAATTATGACGAGAAGTATATTTAATAGATAGATAAATATACAACATAAAACAAAAACATGTGCAGCAGACACACATACCTTATCACTCTAGCGATTAAGCTGTCAATAAACGTGAATTCGGTAAACATTTTATGAGAAAGATCACTAGTTCAGACCACACAACCCTAGAACAAATGAAAGTATGTATTTTTTTAAAAGTTTGACCAGTAAATAGCGGAACCCAGGAACAATCCCTATGGCTTAGTTGAATGTTGGTCAGTCCAAAGTCTGAATAGTCTGAACGCCGCCGATGATCTTGTTATAGTTGACCGTCCTCGGTTGACAGTAGCTTAATAGTGATTTACTTCTAGGATTCATTTCAACATAGCACTTGGTAAATCATTTACACACGACTAAAACACAATTCTCTCTCTCTCTCTCCACGTACTCACACACACACACACACACACACACACACACACACACACATATATATATATATATATATATATATATATAATATATATATATATATATAATTAAGATTCCATCACAGATGCGAGACAAATCGACAACAGGGGCAGACACATGGAGTGCCACATTTCAGAAAAAATGTAAAGAGAGTATTGCGAAACCGCTATACTTACTATGGAGGAAATCATTCTACACGTAGCAAATTCCACTGTCATTAAAGAATGCAAACATTGTCCACATTATTCAAAGATGTTAAGAGAGCAATGCCCAAGAATTGTCGGCTGGTAGCTCTCACTACACAACTTATAAAATGCTTTGAACATATAGTTAGAAGCGAAACTACCTACTATCTACAAGGAAAGAGCTTATACATCCTAATTCAACATGGTTTCAGGGCGGGAAAATCATGGCTATCACAGCTATTAGACCACCAGGAGAGAATATTGGAAACACTGAGCCGAGGACAAAACATAGATGTAATATATACTGACTTTGCTAAAGCCTTTGATAAATGTGTCCATGGAATTATAGCATATAAACTTAAGAATACGAGAGTTATTATAAAGCTGGGAAGGTGGATATTTAATTTCTTAACGCAAAGAACACAAAGATTAGTGGTAAATGGAGTCAAATCGGAAGCATCGTAAGTAGAGAGCTCTGTCCCACAAGTGACAGTACTCGCGCCCTAGCTATTGATAATAATGAATGCATATATTGTTGCAGATATCAATGAAAGTATTGTATAATTTTTTCGCAGATGGCATAAAGACATGCATGGAAATATTGAGCGAAGATGTCATAGAAAGAATACAATACCCCATTGAAACATTGTTCCAGTGGGTAGAAGATAACAATATGAAGTTGAACGAAGAAAATTTCCCACTTCTAAGATATGGTAATAACAAGGAGCTACAGGAAAAGGGTGCAAAACTCAGCAAGCCAAACATATAACACCAAATCCATAAGTCATGGATCTTGGGGTGATAATGCCGTCGGTTACAGAATTCAGAAAGCACTATAACAAAATTACATCGGCTAGAAAAACAATAGGCATAATCTGGAGGAGCTCCCCAGCAGAAAAGCAAACATTATGCAGCCCCCGGTGCTGACAGAAGGTGCGTAGCACACCCAGATATAATTCCCTTTGACCCGATTAGGCTAGTTGCATGTTGTTTATTATTTGCTCGTTCATTGCTATTTCGTCATATATGGTGCGGAAGTGAAAATGTATTATCACTTCCGCACAAACTACGTGATGTATTTACATACACGCAAACATCTGGTTAGTAAATCTTTTATCTCCTGTGATCACTAAAGACCGGAAGTTCAGGCACTAAAAAACAGTGAAATAGGCAGGCAAAAAGGCAGAATAAAACATGGAAATAGGCAAAAAAGGCATTTATTTTTAAATCGAAATTCATTGAATAACATGAGCTAAAACTATAGGTAAGACATCTCCATACATTAATAAAATAATGCTAAATAAATCTATGAAGTATAGCTTTATTCATTTGATTGGTTACACATTACAACAAGCATTTTTTCCAAATTTTCAAACGTCAGATTATGTCTACGGTCAGTTAGCAAGTGTTTAAGGAGGGAAAATGATCTTTCAACATCAACTGATGTGATTGGTGCATACTTAAAACATGCTATAATTTCTGAGTTTAGATTTGAAACGTCTACATCACCATCTCCTTCAAGGACTTTTGCAATGTTCTTGATTTGAGCTAGGTCAGCATTACCTGAAATTACTTTTTCACACTTCTGCTGGACAATTTTACCTGTAGCACCCGGAACTTGATTAATTTCCTCAACTACGTTTATAAAAATGCCCAATGCATTTACCAAGGTTTGGTTTCTTTCTTCCAGTGAAGTTATTGCAAGTGGTAAATTTGAAAAGTTGGCATAATGCAAGGTCATTTTGCAATGACTTCTGCATGAGAGATTTCATAATCTTGATAGAAGATGCATCCTCTTCATCAAAACTTTTTACAATGCTCTTTACTGTGTTGTAATTTTTACAATAGTAAAGTGCGGCATTTATCCAAGTTCCCCATCTTGTCAGTACTGTCTGAGGTGGCAGTGCTAATCCCGGTGCCTTTTCCTTGAAAACCTGGACTCGTGAAGGAGCTTTGAGAAATACCTTCTTTCCATTTGAAATCATCTTGTCAACATCAGAGAATAATCTTCGTACCTTTTCAGAAACTCGGTGGAGTGCATGAGCTAAGCACGTGAGATGTAGCATTCTGGGGAAAAGAATTTTTAAAGCCCCAGCTGCTTTTTTCATGTATGGAGCTGCATCAGTTATGAAGAG